>VIAB01006637.1:0-18376 GCA_009801035.1 Oophaga pumilio | reverse complement strand
TCAACCACTGAGGACTCTCAAGTCTAAATATTTTTCCATCCTAACAGTAATTTTGACTGTTTACATGTCTGCAGTGGTAGTCACAACCCAGGAACAGGCCGTGAGTCAGCGAAGTCAGATGTCACAGGGTCAATACCAAGGGAGCAAATAATAAACCAAGGGAAAATTCTGAGTGGTAAGTCAGGTCACATGCCAGGGTCAGACCAGAGAAATAGCAGATAAGCAAAGGGGCAATAACAAACGGGTGGCCAGAACGTGGGCCAAAGGTCAGCAGCAGAAAATCCGAACTTACAGCACAGGGATCAGGCGAAGACACACCAGAGAGCACAAGCTTAGAACAAGCTTTTGACTGCAGTGATCTGGACCAGACAGTAACATCTAAATAGCAGGGCAGTTACCAAGAAGAGGGAGCACCTGTGGAAATCTCTGCACCTCCCAGTCAGATACGTTAATTGAGCTGTTAATCAAAGCACTAACAGCTCAGCACGCCCCAGCACAGGATAGGATGACATATCTGTCCATCACTGAGTCCCAGACACTCTAAGCAGGCAGAGGAATCGTGACAATGTCACTGAAAAGCTGTCACATTCGGGTAGGGAAGTTACAAGCCAGCCTGTGCATTGCAGTTGGATTTTGGTCCGATTTATACAGCCATCTGACTGTGCCCTTAGTTTTCTTCCTTCCACCCTAGAGGTCCTGTATTTTTTGAGCCCTTTTGGAAACTACGGAGACTTCATAAGATGAATCAGAGAATTAAAGGGTATTTGTCAGTAGAAATAACCCTCCTCAGCCATCTATATGGGAACGCAGGTCACAGAACATTGATTAAAATTATACCTTGATATTTGCAATCCAATTAATGGTTCCTGAGAAATCCATGTTTTTCTGATGTGCACATGAGCTGAAAAGATCTCCAGAGGCAAATTAATCAGGCACAGAGATCTTTTCAGCTCATTTGCATATCACAAAAATCATGGATTTCTCAGGAACCATTAATCGGATTGCAAATATCAAGGTATCGTTTGTTTCAACTTTCTGTGACCTTTGTAACCTTATAAATGGTTTAGGAGAGTTAATCCTACTGGCAGATTCCCTTTAAATATACAGATGCACAGTTATGCGCAGGAGGAGAAACCGCACGGTTAGGTGATAGAACACAGCAGAAAATCGGCACAGGACATGTAGAAAGCAGCAGTGGTGCAAATCATGTCTCTAATCAACTTCTAGGTCCCAGTGCTGCTGTATAGGTAATTATATCGCCCATGTATCTGTGGTGCCCCTGAGGGTCCAGTCGCCACAGAAGTACTGCACCTCAGCCAGAGGTGTGGTACTCCGCTCTCGGGTAAGGAGGAGGCACTATCCGGTACTCCCATATGTGCATCCAACACCACACTACTCATAGGAAAATGGGGAGGAGCCTCAGTTCAGGCGGAAAAGAGAGTGTGACAGTTGGAGGGAAAGTTGTCAGTGAGTGAGGAGGAGTGGAGAGGAGCAGTTGTGAGGAAAGGAGCTCCTGAGGAAAGAAGGGGTCCTAGGGGCCAGGGAAGTGAGGAATCCACCCGTGGCACCTGAATCCAGCCTGACCATAGTCAGAAGGAAGGACCAGGTTGCAGTGGGGGACCGGCCCCAGACTAGTGGAGAGACTTTAGGACTCAGCTAGCAAACCGGAGGCTGTTGTGGCTGTATATGCGACAGCCAAATCCACACACATTCGCTGAAAAGGTAGCCAGATAGGATCAAGGGGACCAAGAGGACTTCGCCCAACAGGATCTGAGGCTGCTGGCTTGGGACACTATGTGAGGTGCAGGGCAGGAGTGCCGTTAGCCAGCGCTGGGAGAGACGACCAGAGAAGGTACACAAGAAGGGCGTTCTGGTAAAGTGTACCCAAAACTACGCGAGCGCTGGCTGGACCACCGACTGGGAGGACACAGCACCCTGGCTGGTGATTATAATCTGAATGACGGTGAGTAAAGTGTGAAGACTGCTCCCTGCTGTGTCCTCAGATTAATTTACTGCGTCACCTACCCTGCACTACAACCGTTATCATCATCATTAACCTATAACTGCCCTGAGGCCCAGCTCTACCCGTGGAGAGCTGTAACATCTCTGCTGCGTCACCAACCGCCCCAGTGGATCTGAATCGCAGTGTCGGCCATTTTCTTATTACCGAACATCACGGGTGGCGTCACGACACAATTCTCCTAAAAACTATTCCCTATGACTTTTCTTGACATTTTGTTGGACGCCCAGGGCCACGGACTGGGTCGTGGCCCCATGACATCCCCTGAAGAACTGCCGACCTGGACTGAGAGCCCCACGGCCCTGGTGGGCGTTCCATATCATTGAAAATCCACTGCCAGTGCCACCACTAATACTGCAGCTTAGAACAGCTCCAATTTTACAGGACTCTGCCCCACAGTTGGCCTCCTATATTTGCAGCTCTGTGACCATTCTGCTTTTAGCTATACCCTTTAATGTGCCAGTTACAGTTCTGCCCAGGCTTTGACAGGCCCATAGGAGAATCCTCTGGTGGGCCCCTCTGTAAGAGTGGACAACCACCCTCTAATCTGAGCAGATCTTGGTACAATATACATGAATCACTATGTACAGACAAAGGCGGCATCTTATTCATTTAACAATCTACCCAGTTAATTGTTATGTAAATTTGTGATTGAAGATAATGTCACATTTGCATGTAGCTGAAAAGTGAGGCCCTGGAGTTGGTTACTGATGGGCTCTTGGCACCCCAGTCCGACACTGGTTCTGCCTTACACTACCTTCCTTATAGCACCACACATATCCCCCTTTACATTTTCCAAGCCGCCATACAGTTGGCCAGCTGACCACCGCTGTCAGTTGTGGGGTTTTGCTGCTCAGTCCGTGTCACTTCAATGTGGCTAAGTTCCAATATCAATCAGGCATGGCAGTGTTTTTGGAGGAAAGCAGGTCTTAAAAAGGAAACTTCACCTTTGTAGACACTTGGGAAAAAAACATATTAGTGCATTGCATAAGTGGCCACTCCCTAACATAACGTTATCACACATGCTCACATTAGGCACCAGTCATCTCGTGCAACCTTTTTCTTTATTTTTAACTCTTTAATCTCCCCTAAGAGTCACTTTAAAATAGTAAAATCCCTCTCCCATATATATCACTTTTTTTGGTATAGGTAGGGCAAAGGTAAGGACTAATTTCTACGTTAACCAAAACATATTCAGGCCAAATTGGAGATACTTTGTGGTCAGTGGAAGGTTCCCCCTAACACTTTACATGTTTGGATCATGGAAACTGACAGCAATTATCTAATGTCCATATTCAGGGTAAGGTAGTCATGTATTAATTGTCACTGTTACTGGGGGCCATACTGTCATCAGAGGGAGCGCCACCATATTTTTGTTTTAGTAAATGCCTGCGATCCACATAAAATGTATTCTGGAGCAATATTTCCACAGTGAGTTGTGCTGTTCCTCTGTTATTCCTCCTGGAAATACTACTTGTAAGTGCAAAACTAGGTGTTACTCTACCATTTTTGTTGTGTGTCTCTATACAGTCTGACTGCAACCGCTTCCAGGAGGATTAACAGAGGAACAGAGAATATGGAGAATACAAATATTTACTAAAACAGATGAATTAGAAACTTCAGTCAGTTTCCAAACTTCTGCTAGGAAAGTATTACTGCTACTAGTGCAGAAGCATTAGCCCCTATTTATCCCCTTATTAAATGCTTTTTCTCCCCATTTATATGGTTATCATTTTCAGTGTTCTAAGCAAGCAGAGCTGCAGTGTGAAGCATGAAGAAAGGAGAGAATCTAAATATAAACTTCTGATGAGAAAGAGAAAGTTTATTCTGATCATCGTTTTGAGAAATGCTCTATCAGTAAACAGATAACAGTCAAAACTGAGAAAGTGCAATTTATAAGTGTTATCCAGGAATAGTGACTGAAATAAAATGTTGGAAATCTTATTTATGCTTCTTCTTTAAAGAAACTGTGGCGCCCCTGAGGGTTCAGTCGCCACAGAGGTGTTGCATCTCATCCAGAGGTGTGACACCCCACTCCCAGGTATGGAGGGAGCACCCCCTTAGACTCCAACACCTGCATCCAACACACACCATATCAGCTGGTCATATGGACGTACCCTAAGGGAGGATGGTCTCATAACAGGCTGGTTAGCAAGGGGTGTATGGGTGGGTGGAGTTTAGGCAGCAGTAAGAGAAGAGAAGTTAAGGAAGCAGCACTTCGGAGGAAGTGAGAGGTGGAGCGGAGAGCTATCCGAGGGCACGGAGGGCACATATTTCCATCCGTGGCCCCATCGGGACCAGGCCAACAGTGACCGGCCCCTAGACTAGTGGGAAACCTACAGGCCCCCTAGTAAGCTGGCGGCAGTGATCACTTTACGGGTCATTGCTACCAACCACCAGCACTACCTCCAGGAAGGAACCTATATAGGACCAAGGACGCACAGAATTAATCTGTTACCCGACAGGGTCCGCAGCTTCTGGACTGAGACTGCATGGTGAGGTGCTATGAAGAGAGGAGTGGAACAGCACAGAGAGAGACGGCCAGGAAAGGAACACACTGAAAGGGAGTCTTGGGCAAGTGTGACCGATATACCTGGGGGTTGCTGGACCCCTCTCCCGGAGGATACAGTACCAGGCGGGCATCTGTCTTGCTGGCAACAGACTGTGAGTAAAAACCCTGAAACTGCACTTGGACTGTTTCCTAGAATTATTTCAGCGACGCACATCTCTCTCTGCTACATTCCTCAGCACCATCCCTCAAATATACAACATCTACCTGCCCTGGAAGGACACAGTCTCACCTGTAGGAGGTTTACCAACTAGCTGCACGACACCATCCCTTCCAGAGGACCTGCACCGCAGCGCTGGTCACCCTGACCAGACACTACAGTTGGCGTCACGAATCACTACATAAACTTTATCCCCTGTAAATATCCCCTTTTTGGTGAGCGCCCAGGGCCACGGACCGGGTCGTAGCTGCCGTGACATCCCCCATAGAAGTCAATAGGCTCGATACCGAATACCCCATGGCCCCACGGGCGCGACTATTTTTGGCTTCACGAACAGGATCCCAAAAGCTCTGTATAACTGAGTCCTGTGTGCCTATGCCGAACTGTTTGTGTGCAAGAGACTTTATTGCAATTTGTGAAACATCACCGCCATATTTGTGCCATGAGGCGCTGAAGAAGAAGGGCGTACCTTCGTGGGCGTGAGCTCACCCTGTGGCGCGAGAATCATAACCGCCCAGTCTAAATACTATTGCAATGTAAGGACATGCCCCATGGCGAAGGAGATCCGCCTCCTGATCCTCCTTCACGGGAGAAAGAGGACAAGGAAACCCCGCCTCCCTACAAAGCAGCGGGAACCTCCTGATGAAGAAGGCACAAGTTTCCTGACAAAGATGGCGACCAGTGGCGAACTGGAGTGTGGAGGAGCGGAAGAACGTTCCTTCCCCCAGGTGGAAGAAGATTGCCCAGCCACTGCAGAGCCAGCGTTGCCGGAGGATTCCTGCACCCTGTCTGACCCAGGAGTGGAAGCTGAGCCTGCGGAGCTGCCCCGGCAGAGGGAGGAGGCTGAGCCGCCGCGCTCGCCCCAGCGTCCCCCTGCAACCATACCCGGAGCTGATGAGTAACCCAGCACCGGTAATGAAGATGCTGAACCAGGCCCCGCAGAGGAATCGCTGGTGGGGCCCCTCCCCACGCCGCCTGTACGTGATCCCGGCAGGCCACCCGCGTCCCTGGACTGGGACAGGCCCTGAGGCCTAGAGGACCGGTTCGGGCCGGTTCTCCAGCCAGCCCCAGCAGCCGCACCCGTCCGCACAGAGCGCGTGTTCTTTCAATGGTCCCGGAAAGGCCCAGAGATGATGGGGTTTCCGGACCAGCCGGGTAGAGATAAGGACATAGAAGTCCTGACGGACGAGGCGTACAACCAGCATCTAGAGGAGGAATGGAGGTGCCAGGACTGGGAGGCCCAGCTGCAACAGCAGGAGTACCTAGAAAAGGACCTGGCAGACAAGCAGCGGATGCGGCAGTCGAAAGTTACTTTGCAGGAGCCGTGGCGGCAGGGTGCCATACGGGAATTCCCGCTAAAAGGGGGCTGGGGGTTCATCAAGGAACCCGGCCTCTATGCAGAGGTATTTGTAACCAGGTGGGACGTGGAGTCGTTCCTCCCGGAAGCACACCCCGGCAGGGACCTGTTCCCGGGGGATCTGGTGACTTATACCCGGCATTGGGGATTGAAGGGGTGGTATGCCCTGAACGTCCACAAGTGCCGTCCCGCCCCCACCGAGCAGGGAGCTGCCAGTAGAACCTCCACTCCAGCCACTACTTCATGTTCAGTACGGGCCCTAGGCCCCGCTCCCTCTCCAGCTCCGGCCCCAGCCCCTACTCCTTCCCTAATACAGGTTTCCAACCCCACTGCCTCACCAGTCAGGCCCCCATGAATCAAGCTAGTATGGCATGTAGGGATACAGCTGCGCCGGAAGACAAGTGATGCAGCAACGCAGACTCAAATAGCAGGACACGACCTGGTGGTCAAAACCACCCGTCGGCACCAGTTAAGGGTGGCCCCTGGAGTAATAGATGTGTTTGAGCTCCCTGCAGAGGCTCAGGTGACACCCGGTGCTGCCCCAACTAAATGAAAAACCCGGGACAGGGTCTAATGTAATGTAAATAATTTGTTGTTGTCTTGAAAGTACCCGGTTGGGACAGTTAGAGTTAAATTATTTTTTTCTAGTTAAATTGATGTTTATTACGGTTGATGAACTTTGAGGCCATAGACTCTGCTGGTCCAAAAACTTTCTTGTAAATAGTTTTGCACCTCTTTAGGTGCTCTATCTTGGTTTTACATAAAGCTTTTACAGTGTACTATCTATATACCTACCTCAGAATGAAAAACCCGTTAGGTGTGGCCGAAGATGAGGTCTGCTGAAAGAGACCAGTTATGTCTTGCAGCCCACCCAAGACCAATGTTGGAGGTTTGGAGCGAGTCCTCCACAAGCGTAAGGACACTTGAAACCAACCCGGATTGGGTTTGCCTTACAAGAAGAAGTTTTAAGTGAATTTGAATGCAACTGTTTTATTGCACTTTACCTAGTCTAAATTAAAAGAGAGTTTTATTAATGTTATTTATGCAACGTTTAACCGAAAGTGCTTCCCATAAAGGGAAGTTGAGTTTGAAATTGTTTTTCTACTGACATGCATGTCATAAAAATTTGTATGTTTCTCTTAATACCTGTTTACTCTGTTTCAGCCTGCGGACGTGCTGTGTTTAACGTGGGGGGAATGTGGTGCCCCTGAGGGTTCAGTCACCACAGAGGTGTTGCACCTCATCCAGAGGTGTGACACCCCACTCCCAGGTAAGGAGGGAGCACCCCCTTAGACTCCAACACCTGCATCCAACACACACCATATCAGCTGGTCATATGGACGTACCCTAAGGGAGGATGGTCTCATACCAGGCTGGTTAGCAAGGGATGTATGGGTGGGTAGAGTTTAGGCAGCAGTAAGAGGAGAAGAGAAGTTAAAGAAGCAGCACTTCGGAGGAAGTGAGAGGTGGAGAGGAGAGCTATCCGATAGGAGCTCGTCCTCTAAGAGAAGTAGACTGAGGAGCTTCTGGAGCGCATGAGAAAGGGTCCAAGGGCACGGAGAGCGCATATTTCCATCCGTGGCCCCATCGGGACCAGGCCAACAGGGACTGGCCCCTAGACTAATGGGAAACCTACAGGCCCCCCCTAGTAAGCCGGCGGCAGTGATCACTTTACGGGTCATTGCTACCAACCACCAGCTCTACCTCCAGGAAGGAAAGTATATAGGACCAAGGACGCACAGAATTAATCTGTTACCCTACAGGGTCCGCAGCTTCTGGACTTAGAGACTGCATGGTGAGGTGCTAGGAAGAGAGGAGTGGAACAGCACAGAGAGAGACAGCCAGGAAAGGAACACACTGAAAGAGAGTCTTGGGCAAGTGTGACCGACATACCTGGGGGTTGCTGGACCCCTCACCCGGAGGACACAGTACCAGGCGGGCATCTGTCTTGCTGGCAACAGACTGTGAGTAAAAACCCTGAAACTGCACTTGGACTGTTTCCTAGAATTATTTCAGCGACGCACATCTCTCTCTGCTACATTCCTCAGCACCATCCCTCTAATATACAACATCTACCTGCCCTGGAAGGACACAGTCTCACCTGTAGGAGGTTTACCAACTAGTTGCACAACACCATCCCTTCCAGAGGACCTGCACGGCAGTGCTGGTCACCCTGACCAGACACTACAGGTGGCGTCACAAATCACTACATAAACTTTATCCTCTGTAAAAATCCCCTTTTTGGTGAGCGACCAGGGCCACGGACCGGGTCGTAGCTGCCGTGACTTCCCCCATAGAAGTCAATAGGCTCGGTACCGAGTACCCCACGGCCCTGGTGGGCGACTCAGAACACCTCGGGGATATTTCTTTTACATAAATACATGGGTTTTGGCTAACAATAATTTTTGCATTTGGTTTCAATAAAATTTGTCTTCTACAGCCTCTACAGTTGTGCTCAAAAGTTTACATACCCCAGCAGAATTTTTGCTTTCTTTGCCTTTTTCCAGAGAATATGAATGATAGCAGCAAAACTTTTTCTCCACTCATGGTTAGTGGTTGGGTGAAGCCATTTATTGTCAAACTACTGTGTTTTCTCTTTTTAAATCATAATGACAACCCAAAACATCCAAATGACCCTGATCAAAAGTTTACATACCCCATTTCTTAATACCGTGTATTGCCCCCTCTAACATTAATGACAGCTTGAAGTCCTTTGTGGTAGTTGTGGATGAGGTTCTTTATTTTCTCAGATGGTAAAGCTGCCCACTCTTCTTGGCAAAAATCCTCCAGTTCCTGTAAATTCGTGGGCTGTCTAGCATGAACTACGCGCTTGAGATCGACCCAGAGTGGCTCAATGATATTGAGGTCAGGAGACTGAGATGGCCACTCCAGAGTCTTCACTTTGTTCTGCTGTAGCCAATGACAGGTCGACTTAGCCTTGTGTTTTGGATCGTTGTCATGTTGGAATGTCCAAGTACGTCTCATGCGCAGCTTCCGTGCAGATGATTGCAAATTTGCCTCGTGTATTTGGGGATAACGTGCTGCATTCAACTTTCTTTCAACTTTGACCAAGTTTCCTGTGCCTTTGTAGCTCACACACCCACAAAACATCAGTGATCCACCTCCGTACTTTACAGTAGGAATGGTGTTCCCTCTCTCCAAATGTAATGTTTATGGTTGTGGCCAAAAAGTTCAATTTTGGTCTCATCACTCCAAATTACCTTGTTGCAGAAGTTTTGAGGCTTGTCTCTGTGCTGTTTTACATAATGTAGGTGAGATACTGTGTGGCATTTGCCCAGTAATGACTTTCTTCTGGTGATGCGACCATGCTGCCCATTTTCCTTCAAGTGCCTCCTTATTGTGCATCTTCAAACAGCCACACCGCTAGTTTTCAGAGAGTCCAGTATTTCAGCTGATGTTATTTGTGGGTTTTTCTTTGCATCCTGAACAATTTTCCTGGCAGTTGTGTATGAAATTTTTGTTGGTCTACCTGACCGTGGTTTTGTTTTTCCAGAGCCCCTCATTTTCCATTTGTTAATCACAGTTTGATCGCTGCTGACTGGCATTATCAATTCCATGGATATCTTTTTGTATCCCTTTCATGTCTTATACAGTTCAACTACCTTTTCCCGTAGATCCATTGACAAATATTTTGCTTTCCTTATGACTCACAATCCAGAAACGTCAGTGGCTAGATGAAATATGCGAGAGTCTGTCTGGATCACAGAACTCACTCAGCTTTTATGCACACACAATAATTACAAACAAACAGGTCACAGGTGAGGATGTTACCTTTAGTAACCAGTCAAACCCATTTGTGTCAACTTCTGTGCATGTTATCAGGCCAAAATCACCAGGGTATGTAAACTTTTGATCAGGGTCATTTGGATGTTTTGAGTTATCATTATGATTTAAAAAGAGAAAACACAGTAGTTTGACAATAAATGGCTTCACCCAACCACTAACCAAGAGTGAAGAAAAAGTTTTGGTGTTATTATTCATATTCTCTAAAAAAAAGGCCAAGAAAACAAAATTCTGCCGGGGTATGTAAACTTTTGAGCACAACAGAAGCATACAGTCTAGATCACGTGAGGTCATTATTGCCCTCTACTCCTCTTTGGTCAGACCTCATCTGGAATACTGTGTCCAGTTTTGGGCACCACATTTTAAAAAAGACATCAACAAACTGGAGCAAGTTCAGAGAAGAGCCACCAGAATGGTGACCGGTCTGCAAACCATGTCCTATGAGGAACGGTTACAGGATTTGGGAATGTTTAGCTTGCAAAAAAGAAGACTGAGAGGAGACTTAATAGCTGTCTACAAATATCTCAAGGGCTGTCAGATTGTCATCTTTATTCTCATTTGCACAAGGAAAGACTAGAAGCAATGGGATGAAACTGAATGGGCGGAGACACAGATTAGATATTAGAAAAAACTTCTTGACAGTTAGGGTGATCAAGGAGTGGAACAGGCTGCCACGAGAGGTGGTGAGTTCTCCTTCAATGGAAGTCTTCAAACAGAGGCTGGACAAACATCTGTCTGGGATGATTTAGAGAATCCTGCTTTGAGCAGGGGGTTGGACCAGATGGCCCAGGAGGTCCCTTCCAACTCTACCATTCTATGATTCTATGAACTGTATGTATCACAATACAAGCAGAGTGCAGAATGAGGTATCGGTGAGCTCGCTCTTGGAAAGGGTCCGTATCTTTCAACTTCTGAATTCCTCTGAGGTGACGTAAAACCAAATCAAAGTGCAACTCCGCTCTGATGTGGTCAGGTCATATATCACCTATGTAGAGTTCAGGAGGAGAAAGAAAAGAGTAAGGCTAGGTTCACATAGCGTTAATGCAGTCCGTTCAACGCACAGCGTTGACGGACTGCATTAACGCTACTGTCATATTGTGATCGCGTTTACCGATCACGCTAGCGCAGCTGCTCCATCTGAGCTAGCAGTGATGGACCCCCGAACGCTGCAGACTGGGTCCGAGGGTCTGTCACAGAATGATGGCACATCGCTATCGCATGCCGATTTCAGCATGCATTAGGATGCGCTACTGCTATTGCGGGCAATGGCGACGTTAACACATCCGATACATAGCGTTAGTGCCGCTATGTGACGGATGCCGTCAGCGCATTGCCCGCAACGCAATGTGAACCCGGCCTTACAAATTCTGCCACTTAAAGCAGCCACTGACAGATTCACAGGTAACCCGTTGTGCAGCCTGCTATTTACAGAGATACATAGAGTAAAAAACAAACGGTCTAAATTTTTTATAAAACCCTATTGCAAAGATGATTTTTTTAGCTCATACATGCATTCAGTACTTTGAAAAACATTAAATTATTTCTAATATAAAAAATTTGAACTGTGAATAATGTTGAAATAAAAAAAAATTCTGATGTATTAAAAGAACAAATTTAAAGGGTTATTTCCTATTTACGACATCGATGGCAAAACCACAGGATAAGGCCTCTTTCACACATCCGTTTTTTGCCATCAGGAGCGATTCGATGCTTTTTAAAAATAATGGATCCGGTTTTTTAAACCGCCGCAAGCGTTTTTTGGTCATTGACTTTCATTAGCGCCGGATCGCGCCGCATGTCCTTCCGTTGCGTCCATTTTTTTCTGGATCCGGCATAAATTTCCTTTCCGGCACCCGGACAAAAAGGTCACAGCAACGCTTTTTGTTTCCGGCGACAAAACCGGACAGCGCCTGAACCGGCGCATCCGGCCACCTGATACAATACAAGTCAATGGTGCCGGATCAGTGTTTTGCATGATCAGGCAAAAAACTGATCCGGACTGTGGAAATCAAGGTCTCTCTCTCTCTCCTTGTTCCAGACATGCGTACAGTGCTTTTATGGGTTGAAAAGTTCTCAACGGATCCGGCTAAAAAACGGATCCGTTGCATCAGTTTTTCACAAAAGAAGCCGGATCCGTCTTTTCACATTTTAGACGGATTGTGCCTGATGGCGAAAAACGGATGTGTGCTGATGCTGATCTCACGTGACAGGGACCTGTTCCTGAGATAGATGCAGGCCCAACAGTGACCTCCCCATCTATCGGTCATTGAAGGGAAAACCTGTGTATGTGCCGTAAATATCAACCCCTTTAATAGGTTGAAAGCGATCATTTTCATACCATAGACTCCATCCTTAAAGTTTTTGTTACTGGTTATAAATTGATAAATGTGCTACATTCATCTCATTCTTCTCCAATTACTAGCAGTTCAACTATGGGGGCCACAGAGGGGGTCGTTACCCCTGAATGTTCCATTGTAGCATATGGGTCTCCCGGTACTATACATGGCATGTAATGATTGGGGGCTTTATTGTTGATTTTTCGGACCCCCAGTGATCATATAGAACATCTAACTTCTGAACCCCCCCAAAACCATCTCTGTGCCTGGATGTCACCTCCAAAAGGAGATACTGATTTCCATGACATATGCCTGGCAGTTCGGCGGCACACCAGTCACAGCCGCTGTTTATACACACACACTCTGCAGGAAAAACATTTATCTCTGTGTAACAATTTAGGACAAGCAACAATATAAAGAATGAAAGCAAAGGTTAATAGATAACAGAGCAATGTAAGGAAGATATACGTGCAGACACGTCCCACCAACATGGAAAACACAGAGGAGAAGCTCACAGACGGTGACGATGATCATAGTTTTATATAATTCCATCATGTACAGACAATATCAGATGTTACAGAGTAACAAATAATTCAAGTTAAAGAAGAGGAGTGATGGCCCTGCTCCCGAAAGCTTACAGTCTATAAGAAACTGAAGGGGACACACCATAATTTAAACATAATACATTTTATAATAAATAGGGATATTCCTGTAAAGCTCGATGATCCGGTGACCAGCCTGTATCTGTGTACAGTCATGGCCAAAAGTTTTGAGAATGACACAAATATTATATTTTCACATGATCTGCTGCCCTCTGATTTTATTTGTGTTTGACAGATGTTTTTATCACAGACAGAAATATAATAATTGCAAACATATGAGTAACAAAAGCTTATAATGACAGTTACAATGAGTTAATGCAGCAAGTCAATATTTGCAGTGTTGACCCTTCTTCTTCAGGACCTCTGCAATTCTCCCTGGCATGCTCTCAATCAACTTCTGGACCAAATCCTGACTGATAGCAGTCCATTCTTGCACAGTCAATGCTTTCATTTTGTCAGAATTTTTAGGTTTTTGTTGTCCACCCGTCTCTTGATGATTGACCACAAGTTCTCAATGGGATTAAGATCTGGGGAGTTTCCAGGCCATGGACCCAAAATCTTTATGTTTTGTTCCCTGAGCCATTTAGTTATCACCTTTGCTTTATGGCAAGGTGCTCCATCATGCTGGAAAAGGCATTGTTGATTGCCAAACTGCTCTTGGAGGGTTGGGAGAAGTTGCTCTTGGAGGACATTCTGGTACCATTCTTTATTCATGGCTGTGTTTTTAGGCAAGACTGTGAGAGAGCCGATTCCCTTGGCTGAGAAGCAACCCCACACATGAATGGTTTCAGGATGCTTAACAGTTGGCATGAGACAAGACTGGTGGTAGCGCTCACCTTGTCTTCTCCGAATGAGGCGTTTTCCTGATGTCCTAAACAATCGAAAAGGGGATTCATCAGAGAAAATAACTTTACCCCAGTCCTCAGCAGTCCACTGCCTGTACCTTTTGCAGAATATCAGTCTGTCCTTGATGTTTTTTCTGGAGAGAAGTGGCTTCTTTGCTGCCCTCCTTGAGACCAGGCCTTGCTCCAAGAGTCTCCGCCTCACAGTGCGTGCAGATGCACTCACACCTGCCTGCTGCCATTCCTGAGCAAAGCTCTGCACTGCTGGTAGCCCGATCCCGCAGCTGAAACACTTTTAAGAGACGGTCCTGGCGCTTGCTGGTCTTTCTTGGGCGCCCTGAAGCCTTTTTGGCAACAATGGAACCTCTCTCCTTGAAGTTCTTGATGATGCGATAGATTGTTGACTGAGGTGCAATCTTTCTAGCTGCGATACTCTTCCCTGTTAGGCCATTTTTGTGCATTGCAATGATGACTGCACGTGTTTCTTTAGAGATAACCATGGTTATCAGAAGAGAAACAATGATGCCAAGCACCAGCCTCCTTTTAAAGTGTCCAGTGGTGTCATTCTTACTTAATCATGATAGATTGATCTCCACCCATGTCCTCATCAACACCCACACCTGTGTTAATGGAGCAATCACTGAAAAGAGGTTAGCTGGTCCTTTTAAGGCAAGGCTGCAATGATGTTGAAATGTGTTTTGGGGGATAAAGTTCATTTTCTAGCCAAATATTGACTTTGCAAGTAATTGCTGTTAAGCTGATCACTCTTTATAACATTCTGGAGTATATGCAAATTGCCATTAGAAAAAGTGAAGCAGTAGACTTTGTAAAAATTAATATTTGTGTCATTCTCAAAACTTTTGGCCATGACTGTATGTAGTGTATATAGATCACCTGATGACCAGCCAGTATCTGTGTGTACCGTGCATATATGATCCAGTCACTAACCTGTATCTGTGTTTGTTCTGTACATACTGTAGATCATCCGATCACTAGCCTGTGTGTACCGTGCATATATGATCCAGTCACTAACCTGTATCTGTGTTTGTTCTGTACATACTGTAGATCATCCGATCACTAGCCTGTGTGTACCGTGCATACATGATCCAGTCACTAACCTGTATCTGTGTTTGTACTGTACATAGATCATCCGATCACTAGTCTGTATCTGTGTATGTACTGTACATAGATCATCTGGTCAGTGTCTTGTGTATGTACTGTACATACAGACTAATGACTGGATCATATCTGTGTACTGTATCTGTGTGTACTGTACATACATGATCCAGTAACCAGCTTATATCTGTGTATGTACTGTACATATATGAGCCAGTCACCAGCCTGTATCTGTGTGTACTGTACATAGATTATCCAGTACTGTACATACAGACTAATGACTACATCATATATCTGTGTACTGTACATTGTAAAGAGGTTGACACACTTAGCTGGTAGCAGGTAGACACAGGAACCGTTCTGGTAGAGAATCACCTGCTGGTTTATTGGGGATGGCATATACCTTGGCAGGGTTCAGCAAAATAAACAGATCCTTGCTGGCATAACGGCAAAAGAAACAAAAACACAGTCCTTATGAGTCCATTCCCTGCATGGTTCACCTGCGGTTATCCCGAACAGTCCTTTAGCTCCTCTGGGAGCTATGTGGGAGTTCCTGCTCTCCCAATACACAACACCCCACTGACTCTCATGGTCAGGTATTTAACACCCATGTGATGGCCACATGACCTTGACCTCACACAGGTCCTGGCAGGTCTCTGCATGTGGGGAAACGGTGGACCTCCGCCCACCCACTCTATGAAGGTTCACTAAAACCAGCCCATAACATTCCTGTTAACCCTCTCAGCATGCTGGAGGAAAAATACTATGCCAGTGACTTTGTCACATATTCCCCCCTCTGCCCAAAGCCGTGGGTTTTGGCACCTTCAGATATCAGACAGGGAATTTGGGAGAGAGCATAGGCTTTGCCATGTAACTTCCCTGGCCTATGCTCTACGTGGAGCCTATGCTCCATATATGATGCTCCAGTGTATGATGGGCCCCATATATGATGCTCCAGTGTATGATGGGCCCCATATGATGGTCTCCATATATTGTACCAAACATAAAAAAAAATAAAAAATGAAATACTCACCTCTCTTCACTGGCCGCTGCTCTGCTCGAGGCACCGGCCCCCTTTACTGGCACAAGCACCAGGCCCCCATAGCGTGCCGGTGTCCCCGACTGTGAGTGGGACCCCGCCTGCTCAGGGCCCTGGCACTTGCCCGGGTGCGCCGGGTGCTGATGCCAGCCCTGGACGTGCGCTTCATCACCTGGAGACGGAGAGGAGACCGCCAGCTTTACAGAAACCGTCTCTGCGAGGAGCTCCATTTGCCGTGTTAGCGCCTCCTGCTGCTGTCGCTGCTGCTGCAGCTTGTGCTGCTTAACTTGGACGAGATATTTCACAAGCTCCTCCATGCTTGTTCCTGGAATGCTGCCCACACTCAAAACACCATGTGTAAAGGGGTTGACTTGACACACTTGGCTGCTTCCTCAGGTAGACACAGGAACCGTTCTGGTAGAGAATCACCTGCTGGTTTATTGGGGAAGGCATAAACCTTGGCAGGGTTCAGCAAAATAAACAAAGCCTTGGTGACATAACGGTAAAACAAACAAAAATACAGTCTGTTATGTTATGGTAGCTGAGGAGGCCAGGAGCCAAAAAACCGCATAGGCAGCAAAACACCAGAGAGGTTGGAAACTCATAGGTTGCAGACCCCTAAACTAACTGCACAACTAGAAGCAGACGTGGGATGTTCCTACGGTGCCCTAGACGCCTCGTCACAGCCGGAGAGATTAGCTATCCCTGAAGATGGAAACAGGAAAGCTAACTGCCCCGGAGTAGAGCCCCAAATGAATAGGAAGCACCCAAACATATAATGGCGGTTAGACAAGATGAAAACACGAACACAGACAGAAAATAGAATGAGCAAATGCTGGGGCCAAAACAGTCTCAATAGGACAGAACAGGAGAAAATACTGTCTGCAACCCAGAAAAACCCTAGGAAAAATTCCAACACCTCTGAATCGAAAACCGCTGAAACCACACGGTCTCGACCATCTATATCAGATCTCTGGTGTGAACACACAGCTACCCAGCAGTAAAAAATCACAAAGACTGAGCAAAAGAACAAATACAAAAAGAGAACAGAGACCAGCGCAAGCCCCCCAAAGGGGACCCGGCTGAATTCAAAAAGCAAAGCAGCAAAAAACAGAAAAATCAAACAACAGTAGAAAAAAAACCTGAAAGTAACTTATCTGAATGCTAGCAGGAGACAGCAGAAAGGCAAGCAGAATTCCAACCAAGACCAGGAAGAACAATTGAACATAACAGAATCACCGGCCAGGATCATGGGAGGTCAGCTCACTTATAACAGGCCAGTCTATCCCACCTGATAGCCACTCCCCAACAGCAGATGGTGGACTCCTGCCGTCCAACATAGGTTCAATACCCTCAGCAACCACCAGAGGGAGCTTCAGCTCCGAAGTCATCTCCAAGACGTTCACAACAACAGTCCTTATGAGTCCATTCCCTGCATGGTTCACCTGCAGTTTTCCCGCACAGTCCTTTAGCTCCTCTGGGAGCTATGTGGGAGTTCCTGCTCTCCCAATACACCACATACATTGACTCTCATGGCCAGGTATTTAACACCCATGTGATGGTCACATGATCTTGACCTCACACAGGTCCTGGCAGGACTCTGCATGAGGAGATATGATGGACCTTCGCCCACCCGCTCTATGAAGGTCCACTAAAACCAGCCCATAACATAGGTTACTATTAATCCTCTGAGCACTTTGTGTGCTGGAGGCAAAAACACTCTGGTTTTACATCACTGACCGCAGTATGCGCAGTGACACATATCTCCCTTCACATACTATACCAGTGACTCTGTCACAACATATATCCACTCAATAGCCTGTATTTGTGTAAATACTGCACATTTATCAGCCGTTACACCGCCTGTATCTATGTATGTAATGTACATATATGAGCTGATCACCTGTGTATGATCCAGTCACCAGCCTGTATCTGTGTATGTACTGTACATATGATCTAGTCACCAGCCTTTATCTGTGTGTACAGTATATATATGATCTAGGCACTAACCTGTATCTACGTATATACTATACATATCAGCCAGTATCCAGCCTGTGTCTGTGTGTACTGTACATATATGAGCCGGTCACCAGCCTGTATCTGTGTATGTACTGTATATATACTGTATGAGCTGGTCACTAGCCTGTATTTGTGTGTACTGTACATATATGAGCCAGTCACCAGCCAGTATCTATGAGCCTGATACCAGCCAGTATCCAGATACAAAGTGTTATTGTGTGCCTCCAGTGTCTGGGAACAGATGATGGAAGAACCAGAATCTGAAGAAAGTTGGGAAGGGAGAATATGGAATAGTTAGGTTGAGATGAGGTGACAGACCATTATAAAGAAACATTTTTTTCAGCGCACTCTTAAAATTGGGAACACTGAGAAGTAATTGGACTGTCTGAGGTAAAGCATTCCACAAACCTTGAGCAGCACGAGAGAAGTCCTGGAGACTGGAGTGGGAGGTTTAGATTATGTATAAGTCAGTCTAAGGCAGGGGTCTCAAACTCGCGGCCCGCGGGCCAACT
>VIAB01006636.1:8154-23870 GCA_009801035.1 Oophaga pumilio | reverse complement strand
ATATTTTTCGATACCGAGCAGTATCGCTCAACACTACTTTTTACCTTTGTAGCTATCCATAAAGAATGTTGCATCTAACTTTTTATATGTAAAGCTCGTAAAACATTAATCTAATCTCTAGTATTCAGTCAAGTTTCTTTGCTTCCCACATCAAGTCTAACAGTTCAAAGTAACTTCCTTTTATTAATAAAATCCCAAATCTCATTTTGCTTTTAAAATCTTATTTACCATTCAAAAACTTAATAACTTTTCTTAAAGCCTTCAGCTTAAAAATCTTTGAAGATCCCATGTAATTTCCATCAAATTTCTTTGAGGTTTTTGTACAAACATGTCAAATCTCAGTTTATTTGAGTATATAATGTAGCCAGCCAGTCTCAGAGCTCAGGGCAGGCATTCCTAATAGCAAGGATAAGCACAAGAGCATGCTTCCCTTGTGTACTAGAAAGACTTATATGACCATCATTGGGGATTACACGGTATGGCTTAAAGCATCTTTTTCATTGTCTTCCACATGGCTGGTCTGCTGAAAAAAGCTGTATTTATGCATGACCTCTTAAAAGAAGACTTCTTGCTGAAATTTCCTGTTTCAAGCTCGTTTTTGCACTCAATTACTGAACAATGAAAATGAACCTTTATTTTCTTGTGCTTTAGCACTTTTGACTACCAAATATACTGTATTTTTTGAACTATAAGATGCACCAGACCATAAAATACACCTAGGTTTTAGAAGAGGAATTTAGGGAAAAAAACTGAAGCACAAAATGTGGTCAATTCTGTACTTAATATCACCTATCCTGGTAAATATGGTCCCCTCATCCCCCTCCTGATACACATGGTCCCTAATCCCTATCCTGGTATGTATGGTCCCCTTATCCCTATCCTGATATGCATGGCCCTCATCCGCATCCTGGTATGCATGCCTCCTCAGTCCTCATCCCTAGCCTGGTATGCATGGCCCCTGATCCCTATCCTGGCAGGAATGATCGCCCTCAACCTTATACTGGTATTCAGGGTCCCCATCTCGTTTAAGTATACATGGCCCCATCTCTATCCTGGTATGCAGGGCCCCATCATTAACCTGGTATAATTGGCCCTCATCCCAGTCCTGGTATGCATGGCCTCATCCTTATCTTGGTATGATTATCCCCATCACAGTCCTGGTATGCACAGCCCCATCCCTATCCTGGTATGAGTAGCCCCCATCCCAGTCCTGGTATGCATGTCCTCATCCTTATCCTGGTGAGATTGGCTCCATCCCAGTCCAGGTATGATTAGCCCCATCCTGTTCCAGGTATGATTGGTCCCATTCTTATTGTGGTATGAGTGGCTTCATCCTGGTCCTGATATGATTGGTCTCATCCTTATTCTGTATGATTGGCCCCATCCTGTTCCTGGTATGATTGGTCCCATCCTTATGCTGGTAAGATTGGCCCCCATCCCAGTCCTGGTATGCATGCCCTCATTCTTATCTTGGTATGATTAGCCCCATCCCAGCCCTGTTATGCATGGCCCCATCCCTATACTGGTATAATTGGCCCCATCCCAATCTTGGTATGCATGTCTTCATCCTTATCTTGGTGTGATTGGCCCCATCCAAGTCCTGGTATGATTGGCCCCATCCCATTCTAGGTATGATTGGTCCCATTCTTATCCTGGTATGATTGGCCCCCATCCCAGTCCTTGTATGCATGGCCCCATCCTTATCTTGGTATGACTGGCCCCATCCCAATCTGGGTATGATTAGTCCCATCCTTATTCTGGTATGATTGGCCCCATCCCGTTGCTGGTATGATTGGTCCCATCCTTATTTTGTTATGATTCGCCCCATCCCATTGCAGGTATGATTGGCCCCATCCTTATCATGGTATGATCGGCTGCATCCTGGTCCTTGTTATGATTGGTCCCATTCTTATTCTGGTATGATTGGCCCTATCCCATTCCTGGTATGCATGGCCCCATCAGAAAAGATTACAAAAAAAATTACACTTACCTTCCTCCGCTCCCTCACAGTATCCTGCTCCAGTGCCAGCAGCTGCTTAATGCCTATAAGCAGCGCAATTCATGGACATCATGCGCTGCTCACAAGCAGAGCACAGCTGCCAGAATAATAACCGGGACTATTTAATGGAGATGGTGGTGTGTATTCCTCTGCAGTAGAACGCAGTGTCAGCCATTTACTTCCTGCTGCTGCGGCGGTCACATGTGCCGATACTTAAGAGAAATGAATATTCAGAATATTTATTTCTCTTAAGTATCGGCACACGTGACCACTGGCAGCAGCAGGAAGACGGCAACTGACACTGCGCGCTACTGAAGAGGAATGAATACTCACCGCGATCTCCACTGAACAGTCCCAGAGAGTATTCAGCTGCCCTTCGGCTTGAAAGCAGCACATGATGTTCCTACCATGCACTGCTTACAAGCATTAAGCAGCTGCTGGCACCGGAACAGGACATTGAGACTGCAAGGGAGCAGAGGAAGGTAAGTGTAATGGTTTGTTTTTTTAATCTCTTCTGATGGTGTCATGCATACCAGGAAAGGATGGGGCCAGCCATGCCAGATAAAGGATGGGACCAATCATTCAAGGAACCGGATGGGGCCAATCATACCAGAACAAAGATGGGACCAATCATAGCAGCAACGGGATGGGGCCAATCATACCAGAATAAGGATGGGACCAATCATACCAGCAACGGGATGAGGCCAACCAGGGCGTGGAATACAGTGCATATTAATTTCTCTTTAGCAGCGGGCACATGAGTTAGCTGGAGCCGCCGGCTCCTGCATCTGTGACTCGCTGCTCCACCAAAACCACTCCCCCACCTCCCCAGCACAGCCAGAGCCCATACATTCAGACTATAAGATGCACCCCCCATTTTTCTCCACATTTTGAAAGGAAAAAAGTGCGTCTTATAGTCTGAAAAATACAGTACTTTTTTCTTACTACACTTAGTCAATGCAGAACACGTTCTGTCCAAACAGACCATTTTCCAATAATATCCCTATTCTGAATAAATGAAGTGAATAGGAAATAAAGGGTCATAAAGCATAAGATTTAAAACTATAGACCTATTGCAGTTATTAAATATATTAAAAAAATGCCAAAACTCACAAAATTGTGAAGGCAATATTATTGTAACTAATGTTATATTTCCAGGGCTGTTTCATTTCTGTTTTCTGGTGCAGTAAATCATTGAGTTCAGCAACTCTGCAAACGTATATGGCAAGGACCTCTTAGCTCAATGAATGGCTACAGTGTACAAGAGCAATGTAGTCAAGAAGTCACCATTGCAGCCAGTACATAGAGAGCGGAGGAGCGCTGGAGAGATGGCAAAGAACCCGGGGAGGATGGGTACTATGTTACTTTACTACTCTGAGTGCTGCTCAATAGATGCCAAAAGTCAATAAGTAGAAACCTTTCAAATTTAAGCATTTGTCTCACATGTGCACAAAGAATCACACATACATCTAAACATAAAACGGATATAAACAAGTCAAATACATCAAAATCTTCCATTACTATATTTTTTATTATGGCAAACCAAATATATCAAATATATGCTAATGAAGGAGGCACGTGCTTATTACTTCCTCTATGAGGGTGACTCTTGTAGATTTTGGGGTGGGAAATTATTACATAAGTATTTATTGATTTGAGTGTTCACCATGTAATGATACATTTATTGGTTGCTGTCCAGCTGCAATTTCTCTAGGCAAAGTCAGCAGCCTTTTGAATAAGATTTATTTACTATACTAACTTATATAGCACCTTCATTTTCCACTGTTTTTTTACAGATATAATCATGACTGTCCTCATTGGGGCTCATAATATAAATTCCCTTTTGTCTTTGGAGTGTGGGAGGAAATGAAATACCCAGGGGAAACTCGCAAAAACAGGCAGAACATACAAACTCCTTGTAGATGTTTTTCCAGGTTGGATGTGAACTCAGGACCCCAGGTCTGCAAAGCATCAGTGCTAATCATTGAGCCACCATGCTGCCTATATAAGAGTACCCTTTTAAGCAGTGAGAACACCATACAACAGTAAAATTTAAAGAGGCTTTCTCCCAAATCCTATTTTTTTTATAGCTAATCTGTGCTGTATTGTAATATTTGTGGGCTTTTTTTTTCTAAGCTCACATCCCGAGGTATAGTAGACCTGCCACTGGCCTCAGTGTCCAGGACTGCCTTGTGCCTGCCTACCCCACACTCATTGGCTGTTAGTTGTCTGCCATAGAACTGACCTCTAATATTCATTCACTCCAGCATTGGAAGTGACAGATGAGTGATCCTGTGTCCTCATCTGTAGTGCAATAATCTACCTCGCATCACATCCACATTGGTGACAGAGCCGACACATATTCCCAACATCAACCCTGACATATGAATGCTGTAAAGTGAATAGTCTATAGTCATGTGTGTGTGCAAGAATGTGTGTGTATCTACAGTATATATAGAAAGCTTAAAGCCTGCAATGACCCTGCTGCCTCCTCACCACTACCGGAGCTACCGCTTCACCAACACCGGAGGTGCGGCAACCCCCCAATCCACTGTCTCCTTCCCCATTATCCTGTAGAATTTAAGCCAGCAAGGGCAGGGTGCTCTCACCTCTGTATCAGTCTGTTATTGTTAGTTTGTTTACTGTGATATCTGTAATCTGTATGTAACCCCTTCTCATGTACAGCACCATGGAATCAATGGTGTTATATAAATAAATAATAATAATTATAATATATATATACTGTTGATACAGAGAGAGAGATAGAGAGAGGAGGCATGTCAGCATTGAGCAGGAACTTACAGGCCACCGTATATGGGTGACCCTGTGGCTATCTTTTGGCCCATGGTCACCATGGAGACAATCGACACAGCATAAATGCATTTGCATTGTGCCGATCGGAGCAGAGAAGGATCACCCTCCCTCACTGTTAACAGCGACGTAAGAGGGGTTAAACCCCAAGCAAACAGCGCTAGCATCGATCGTGGGCATTGGTGCAGGGTGTCAGCTTTATATAACGCTGACACCCACTTTGGATCACGTGATGGAGTGAGCCCCTGCAATTGTCACGCATGTACATAAGTTTGCGGGAACGCACAACCTGCTGTGCCTTCCATGTATGGCAGATGTCGTGAAAGGATTAAAGGTATTCCTCTCTGAAAGCAATTAATAAAAACTGGCAAGTTGATAAAGGTCATCAGAATGCTTTATCTATGATATGATTCCCTGCAATGTGCTCTTTCCAAAAGAACATTATTTAGGAGCACAATCCTTAAGAGCTACATTTATGACTATTTTTATAATATATGTACCATTGAAATGAATATTTTTAATGTCATCATTAGTTTAAAATGATATATTATATATTGCAAGTGTACTAATTCGCCATTTCCAAAATAGCTTAGTTTCAGTAACTCCACACAAAGCATTTCAATTAAAAGGGAGACTTTCCCCACAAAAATGCTAATTAAACTACTTTTACAAGGGTATTTACGTGACATAGCTCCTATAAAAATCATACCTGTAGTATAGTTACCAGAAAAAAACTCTTTTTTTCATATGCAACTTACGGTGACCAATATAAACCATTACACCCCCTTAGTTTAGTGATCAAGCAGGTCTGTCTGAACTCAATCATTGGCTCTGCACCTCAGCAGTGACACTGCAGGTTCCCAGTCATATTTAGTGTTAGTATGCATTCTCTCACTGGCTTCTGTATGCAGTACAGTACCGAGCAGTAGCCATTGATAGAATATGGGTGGATAAGCATACACTAATGCCAGTAAATGAAATGTGCTCAGAAGAACAATTTTTTACACCGTTCAAGTTGCCATCCCTTGCATGTTAATAAATCTGTACCAAAATCTCAACAATATAGAGTCAATCGTATAGTACCTCACGAATGAACACTTACAGTTGTTCTCAAACGCTTACATACCCCAGCAGAATTTTTGCTTTCTTGGCCTATTTTCAGAGAATATGAATGATAACACCACCAAAACTTTTCCTCCACTCATGTTTTGTGGTTGGGTGAAGCCATTTATTGTCAAACTACTGTGTTTTCTCTTTTTAAATAATAATGACCATCCAAAACATCCAAATGACCCTGATCAAAAGTTTGCATACCCTGGTGATTTTGGCCTGATAACATGCACAGAAGTTGACATAAATAGGTTTGAATGGCTACTAAAGGTATCATTCTCACCTGTGACCTGTGACAAATGCCAGGAAAATTGTTCGGGATGCAAAGAAAAACACACAAATAACATTAGCTGAAATACTAGACTCTCTGAAATCTAGCGGTGTGGCTGTTTCAAGATGCCTTGAAAAAAAATGGGCTGCATGGTTGAGTCGCCAGAAGAAAGCCAAATGACCCTGATCATATCCATTCCCATACCCCATTTCTTAATACCGTGTATTGCCCCCTCTAACATCACTGACAACTTCAAGTTTTTTGTGGTAGTTGTGGATGAGGTTCTTTATTTTCTCAGAGGGTAAAGCTGCCCACTCTTCTTGGCAAAAGAAGTCTCCAGTTCCTGTAAATTCCTGAGCTGCCTAGCATGAACTGCGTGCTTGAGATCTCCCCATAGTGTCTCATTGATATTGAGGTCAAGAGACTGAAATGGTCACTCTAGAACCTTCACTTTGTTCTGCTGTAGCCAATGACAGGTCGACTTGGCCTTGTATTTTGCAACTTTGCTATGTTGGACGTCCAAGTACGTCCCATGAGCAGCTTCCGGGCTGATGATTGCAAATTTGCCTCCAGTATTTGTTGATAACAGGCTGCATTCATCTTTCCATCAACTTTATTCAAGTTTCCTGTGCCTTTGTAGCTCACACATCTCCAAAACATCAGTGATCCACCTCCGTGCTTTGCAGTAGTAATGGTGTTCCTTTTATCATAGGCCTTGTTGACCTCTCCCCAAATGTAATGTTTATGGCTTTGGCCCTACCCCTGCAGCTCATCCTGTCAAATAAGTACCTGCCTTCGGGCTCTTGGTAACGTTTCCTCTGTACCCTTATGACGCCTCGGTAACTACGTCCCACTGATATACCACGGTCTGCCCCGGCCACTCCGGGCATACATCCGTCAGATGTCGAACCCGAACCTGAGTCTCCTGGCACTGCTGCCTAGCGAGAGCACTATCCATTTTACACTGACCCCCGGACACATCCTTGGCTCGTGCCAGAGGGTTCCTTGTGCGTACGTCTCTAAACACCTCTGTGACCACACACTTTCCGTTCCTCCAAGCTCTCTTTTTATATGTGCATTTTTTATACCTGCATCTCTGCGTGGGACCCTGGAACTGAGCTGTCCCAAACTTACCAGGGGACATTTCCAGCTCGGGGTTCAGTAAGGTCTCCTCGACCTCTCCTACCACCACATCTAGGGGGAACCTATCGGGGTTTACTCTCTGTCCTTAGGTTGGTGACCCCTATGGCAGGTATCCCAGACTTGGAAAATTTGAGTTCTACGCCCCGAGCAACATTTACCTTGAGAGGGTTGACCCTGGTCTCCCACGGGGACCAGAACAGGGGCAAGTGTCTTCCAGCACAGCCCCATGTGGAAGGGTCTTCATCACTCCCACCACATGTTTAATGTCCCGACATGATGTAGAAAAATTAACCCCAATGATCGGGTACTCCTGGATTTCCACATGGATACCTATCTCCTCCACTTTCCGTCCTTTGGGGTTGTCTCCTGCAACACTGGACCCATGGATCAAAGTCACTAAGCTCCCCGAGTCCAGGAGAGCCTCTGTTTGGTACCGATTCCCTAGTACCTGGCACAGCTGGGGTTCGCTATCGGCGGTGCATGTAGTGGCGACACTGACTAGCGATGGGCGGCACTTCTGGCCAACGTACCTATGGCCAGAAGGGGCAACAAAAGGATCAGGAAACTCAAGGAACGTGAAGCATATTGCATCCATCTCTTGCAGACAGTGGAACCACATGATCTCAAAGGAAAATATGAGATTACTTATTATATTATTTTGGCTTATTTCTAGTTTAGACATTTTAGTTTAATATGTTACAATAACCTTTTTACATTTTTTACATTTCCCTCACAGATGTCTTAAGAATTTACTCACGTAGTAACTTATTTATCTGTTGTAGGAAATCAGGATCCATTTTGTCTTCTCAGTCCCCATGTTATGCTCTAAATCTATCATATAGCACCTTTACACAGAGACCCCCCATACACATTCCAAGTGCCAGAGAAACTGAATAAAACCACTTAGGCACATATTTGTCTAAATCCCAGAAACAAGTTGCTTGCTCCTTGGAAAGCTCTCTCTGTTCAGAGGTGTATATAACCCCACCCGCATTCCATTAAAGTGGAATCTCTTATTGAACACTATTACATGTTTGCTTTCTCTTGAGTCTCCAAGCTCATTTATCCCAAAGCCTCTAATATGGCCTTGCACAACAACTATAGTAAGTTTGTTGTGTCCACACTGTTATAATTTCATACTTTTCTTCACTGCTTTCTCTTTTGTTTCTTTGATTTTCTTCTATACATATCTTTTGTTGTTTCTTTTATATCTCCCTTATTTTCTATATGACACTAATCTTCTATCCATTTATTTTCACTTATTCCTCTCTTTTACTCCCCTTTTACTCTTCTGCTCATGTCTGCATAACTTTTGGCTTTCTTTCCTATTCTGGATATTTTCGCCCACAGAAACATGTGCACTTATCTCCTTTTGGGCGTCAGTGTGTCGTTTAACCATATCACAATGATGTGCACCTAACTATGCATCTTGCACTATATATATCAGGCTGGATGACCTAAAAGACTCACCTTGGCGTGACTTGTTCAGCTTTACCCGCAAGTACCGACTTACTAACATACAGGTATATATCCTCTCGGCTTCTCAGCTGTCTTATGTTCATATGATATTGTTTCATTGTATTCTAACTCCAGTGATTTCAGCCTTGCACTCCAGTCGCACAAAGTCACTGACTCAGTCACTGACCCCACCAGGCCACGGGTATCATTAGAAATATTGGTCTTGTAGTAAATCTTTCTTTCTCCAACCAGGAAAATATTACAAATATATATCACATCTAGTGCTTGGGTACAGGGACAGCATGGGCCTGTGTGATTTCAAATATCAGGGCTGAATTTCAGCCCCAGTCCATACCTGATATACCTTATTCTGCATGTAAATATTCTCATTGAGTCATTATATCCTTTTGATAAGCTACTTTGTTTTGTTAAACAGAACTTCTACAAATACTATTTCCTTTACACATTAATACCTCTTTATGGATATTTTTAAAAATTTAGATTAATTTATTCCTGTGCACCATAACTCTGTTTTCACACCCACACATGCATGTCCTGTATGTATACACATATATGAATGTTTAGATCAGTATATGTGCATGCAAGTGACTGCCTGTCTTTTGTACTGATCCGAGTGTGGCACACAATCCCTAGACACTGGCACCACTAAATTGAACTAGTGCTGACTGGAATTTATCTTGGATCATATGTACGCTTAGATATGTTGCGTTATGTGCACACTACCATTTATGTTTTTTTGTTACTGTTTATTTAACTATTATATTATTTTCATAATATTATTTGATTTACATCCAGATAATCTTGAAAACAACCAGTTGGGGTAGAAACGTCAGCAAGGATCTCTGTTCACCTGTCGGGTTGTACGAAATAAAGCATCACTTTCGACACTTCCAACTGGATCATATTTTGTGACTAAGCTTATATACAAATGGCCACAGACAGAAGTCACTGATGAGAGTGCACTCTAACACTTTAAGAGCTCAGATATGTGCCGCCCACATAGTATCAGTGTGTATTCTCATCTAGCTGGCTCCTGTGTGCAGCTGCTGTTCGGTACTGTACAGGACAGGACTGTACAGGAGTCGACAATCAAATGGCACACTGACACTTAGCATGGCTAGGCTTCTGCAGTGTCACTGCGGAAGTGCCTTGCCACTGATTGAGTTAAGGCAGTGCTTGCTTGAGAAAAGTCATTATATACAGTATTGTTATGAATGTGCTAGAGATGGTTTCTCTGGTGGTTACAGACAGTACTGAACCTTTCAGCGAGGAATGGCAATCTGGGTTCACTGACTGATCTGATATAAGGGAGGTTCCCTCCCATGATGGTTGCCAGTGATCAATTGTTCTTGTCTTAATTGTGGTTCCTGGTTCATTTAGAAGTTTGCTGGAGTCTTGCCTGCATCTCCTGCTTTCAGATAAGATATTTTTTGCTTTTCTTTTTGTGCTTGCTTTTTGCATTGTTTTCTGCACTTTTGTGGAGGTCAGCCAGGTCCCCTCCTGGGGCCTGAGCTCCTCACAGTTTAACTGCAGCCACTGTTATTTGCTCATTTGCCTTTTCCTGTGTTTTCAGCAGCTGCAGCTTGGTTTTGTTCACACTGAGATCTGATTTAGCGGGTGGCGAGATCGTGTGATCTCAGTATTTTTGTAATCAGAATTGTTGGATTTTTGTAGGGTTTTCTGGGTTGCAGAAAGTAATCTCTCCTTTCCTAT
This sequence comes from Oophaga pumilio, assembly GCA_009801035.1. Classification (NCBI taxonomy): domain Eukaryota; kingdom Metazoa; phylum Chordata; class Amphibia; order Anura; family Dendrobatidae; genus Oophaga; species Oophaga pumilio. Next base: position 13,344 of record VIAB01006636.1, on the reverse strand, counting down.
CCTATTTAGTCAACTTGTGGCCCCAGCGTTTGCTCAATCTATTTTCTGCCTATGTTTGTGTTTTCATCTTGTCTAACCGCCATTATATGTTTGGGGGCTTCCTATTTTTTTGGGGGATCTGCTCTGGGGCAGATAGCTTTCATCTTTCTGCCTTTAGGTGTAGTTATCTCTCAGGCTGTGACGAGGCGTCTAGGATCAACGTAAGAACGCTCCACGGCTACCTCTAGTTGTGTCGTTAGTTTAGGAATCTGCAACCCATCAGTTACCAACATCTCAGGTGTTCTGCTGCCCTGCTGTTGTTCCTGTCCTCCTCAGCTACCGAAACATAACACAGTATATTACAAAGTGCTTAGGTAGCAAATTGAAGAGGTATGACAATGCACTAAGCCCTTGGCCACGCCAAGGGTCCACCGAAGCCCCCTTATTTGCATATGACATTTTTTTTTCTTCTGGCAACTAAACCCCTAAAATATACACTACATGTATGCTGTTTATAGGCCTAAGAGTCCTATATACCATTATAAGTGGTTTAGTTAGTGTTTTTTGAGACTCCCTTTAATAGAAGTATGCTGTAGCATAATGCAGGGTACAGTGGATAAACAGGGCAGGTATTTTTTGCGTTTCGACTGATAGGAGGCAGATGCTAAGTATTTTGAGTGCATTTTGTAAATACACTTATAAAAATCACTAGACAAAATGGCAGTTATTGAAAAAAATGTATATATTTTAAATACGATACATAGACTAGAGAGTGAAAGCTCTTTTTAGCCAGATTTCACAAATCCGATGTCCATCCATTGTACAGTGAAACATATTTTGATATCTGTTCATATTTTTACATTTAATTAAATGCATTAACCCACATAACTTTGTGTTACACCAACAATAGGGATAATTACAGCAACAAAAGAAAACCATATTTGTTTGAATAGTAATGTGCTTTGCATTACACATTCATTAGGTTAGCTTTAATAGTTAGCAATGTCACTGCGGTACAATAGATGAATACATTTGTAGTTTTTTAGTAATTCATGATTCATGGTCAATGCCTTTGCATGCTTCCATAGTTTACAGATATGCACAAAACAAATGACAAGCTATATAATTAAAGAAAAACTATTATTAAAGTGTAACGGACGGCAACAACCTATCCATTCTATTTCATGTGCCCTTGACGTGTACCATATTGAGGTCTTTTGTTCCATTATGCTATTTTACTTACTAAGCTTAGCAATTGTGGATCCATATTGGAATAAAGCAAATGGAAAATTCAAATGCTCATTTTCAAGTAAACGTGTCAGATCAGATAATGTTATTTACCTGCAGATAAAGGGCTATTCAGATCAACAAGAAATACTGGGAATAAAGCACAGTAAAAGGTAGAATTTTAATAATTTAGTTTGCAAAGTAGCCAACTGTAGAACTGAAAGAAGGCAAACTTGTGAGCTTCCATCTGAAGGTAGAAGACGGATTCACTAGCATACCTCATTTTTCGGATAATAAGACGCACCCCAAATTTTCAGAAGGAAAATAGGGAAAAAAATTAATGTGTCAAATTGGGGTCCGTCTTACAGTCCAAATTCAGCTTACTGAGGGGGATCGGCAGTGCTGGTGAAGGGAGTGTGATCTACGCCCTGCAGTGTTTGATCGGGACCGCCGCAGAATCTCCCGACTCCTACTGCCGCCATAGTATTTGTAAGTATATTCCGACTATAAGATGCGTCCCCATTTTTTCCCAAAATTTTTTTGGGAAAAAGTGCATCTTATAGTCCGAAAAATACGGTATATTGTAAAAAGCAATATAGGCAGTGGCCAGGAAAGGGAGTAAAAAACATGACTGGAATTCTTGTTTTTCTATAAATTAAAATATATTGGATCTGTAAATGCCAGCTGTTCTTGTTACAACAAGTTAATTCTTCCATTGGATATTATAGAGATGTAGCTAGTCAGAATAACTAGTTAAAGGGAATTTGTCACCATGAAGTTGCAGTCCAATCTGTAGGCACCCTGTTATGGAGCACGGGGTTTTGTGAGAAAATAATCAGTGTAACTTGTGTTCAAATCATTTAAACCTCAGCTCTTTCAGGTGTTGTGGGTCCAATGGGTAGTCCCAATAGTGATCGACGACTATGTCTCTATGCACATTTATGTAAATAAGGCTGTCAGTCACTGATAGGACCGCCCACTGAACTAAAAACACCAGAAAGAGAAGGAATTAGAGGGTGAAAACCACAGGTTATGCTAAATATTTTTTCACAAAATTATGTATAAAAATACTTAGCTCACCTGCTCTGTAATATGATGACTTAAGATTGGACTGCATTTTCCTGTTGACAGGTTCCCTTTAAATCAAACCTGACAGATATTGCTATTAGCTTGCAGATATGAGGTTAATCTGCTGGCTTTCAGTCATGCAGATGGGACAACAGTCACCGCTCACAGCACTGAGCATGGTGGCTGCTAGCAGGACCCGTCATTTTGACTGACAGTCAGCTCGGCGTGCATCAGTGCATAGCTGACTCTTAATCAAAGTGATCGGGCTTGAATACAGTGCTGTGAACATTAACTGTAGCCACGCAGGAACACCTGCATGACTGAAAGCTGGTGGCTCCTGTGAGAATTAAAATTCATATTAGCCCTGGTGTCACATTTTCAGGATGCTTTTTCTTGTGCTCTTCTCTGCACGTCTGCACAAAGTAAGCATACGAGGACATTTTGCCTCTGGGCTACTTGGGATCACCTTTCCCCATTTTTAAAAAAAATTCCAATGCTGTGTCTATGGAGCTCAATGTACTGCAATGGCTATGAGAGAATGTGGGATTGATAAGTAGCCTCTTCACACTCTTCCCAATCTGTAACATTACTCTTGGCTTAGGGGGATGCTTTTCAGTACTGTGTCCAGGCACCATTCTAATGTTATTAACCTGTAGATGTACCCTATGTATATAGGTTAATTGCATTATCTGACCTCACAAGCTCCCATAAAACAGTTATTCTGACTAGCTACTTTAATGTGCTATGCAATGGAATAATAATCTGTTGTAGCAAGAAGAACAGTTGGCATTTGCAGATCCTATATATTTAATGTAGAGAAAAATAGTAATGCCAATCGTGTTTTTTTCTTCCACGTTTTCTGGCCACTTACAGCTATATTGCTTTTCTCAATAGAGACTCATGAATCTGGCTTCTAGCGTCAGGTGTGGCTTCACAAGCTTGCCCCCTTTCAGGCATAGGTATGACTACTACTTAGAAAACTTTATTATTAGAATTCTGCTTTTTGCAATTTGTTTTCCAAGTATTTCTTCTAGGTCTGATTAAATTGCTCTTTCATATAACCTCTAAGATGACTTTGAATAGTTCATATCAAGCTACTGCATTTCCATAATAGATTTGACTTTCTCAATATTGTATTTTCTCATTATGTTCAATTACCCTCTTTAATCAGAATCTTATGCAAAAGAATGTTAAACGGCACCTGGCATAATTAATTAACCTTTCTAATTAGATCTATGTCTTGTGTATTTGTTATTTGGAATGTCTTATTTTTAAGTTAATTTACTTATTAATATGTCTAAATTGACTTTTCTGATATTTCTTAGCTATTTCCATGCACTGTAAAGCTTTGTGTCCATTTATCTGGCCACTTGTCTTTTTTTCCCTTTAGTATGATAGAAAAATGCTGGAGACATATTGATGTGGGATCTAATCCCATAGTTTTCAATGAAACCATTCCCATTACTCCAGAGCATCAGTTGTCGTGCTTGATTGCTTTTAGAGTAAGTTGAGAAAACGCTACCTGCAGTTTTTTCATGTCTGGCTATATGAAGTATATACAATATATTTAGAATATCACACAATAGCAGGATTTTGCACTGGTTGTGGGCATCTCAGGCTTAAAAAAAATGACCAGACTCAACTAATCAATGAAAACACAGCCTTAGGTTTCACTCAAACATCAGTAATTTTTCTAGTGTGCAAAAATTAGACATATTTACATCCATAGTTTGGAGAAGACTTTCCTCAGAGTTTGGTCAGTGTCCATGTTTATCATCAGCTTTGGACAGGGTTTTATCAGTTTTTCGTGTATGCAAAAAAAAATTGATGTAGATTTCTGAAGCTTCTTCTATCACTCAGTGAAAAATGATTATCACACAGATGGCAACCAAGCAGTGTCAGATCTGATCATGGACTTTGTCCTCAAAGTACATGAACATTTAAACCACTTGACAGATTATAATAGCTATGAGTTTTACATGGAATGGAAAAAACACAGAACTTTCTGTTATATTTCACATTTACAGTATTTGCATGCCATCTTTGGAACAGAATGACTTAAAAGTCAAAAGTAGAGATGAGCGGACACCTGGATGTTTGGGTCCGGCAGGTTCGGAAGAACAGTTACAAAAAGTTCGGGTTAAGGTACCAGAACAGTACTCGGACCAGAACCCGCACCTCATTCACTTAAATGGGGGGCCCGAACATCTGTTGTTTGCTACGCTGTCATATGCATGACAGCGCCGCAAACTTTGCTTCTGATCAGCAGTGAAATCATCCCCTCCGGTCAGAGAGCTGCGGTTCCCACGCTGTCAAAAGACAGTGTGAGTGCTCAGCTGTGATAGGAGGTATAAACTTTAAAGCCGGTCACTGGTGTCAGCTGATGGGACTACAGCTCCCCTCATCCGACATATGCTACCACTAATAATAGCGAGAGCAAGAGCTGCTGATGGGAGTATTCATAAGCCGCTTCTGTGCTGTAAATAAATAACTAAAAAAATCTGTAGGTTCCCAGGTATTTTTGCTAACCAAGCAAAACTCACAGCTGGGGGCAGCAACTCTCAGCTGTCAGCTTCAGAAAGGCTGTTTATCAGGAATAGAGGGGTCCCAATGCCATATTTTTTAATTATTTAAATAAATATCTTAAACAACGATATGGGGTCCCCCTCATTTTGGACAACCAGCCTTGATAAAACAGACAGCTGGGGGCTGGTATTCTCAGGCTGGTAAGGGGCCATGGATATTTCCCCCCACAGCCTAAAAATAGCAGCCCACAGCTGCCCAGAATAGGCACATCTATTATATGCACCAATTCTGGCACTTTGCTCGGCTCTTCCTACTTGCCCTGTAACAGTGGGGTTGATGTCACTTATGTATTGTCCGGTGACATCAAGCCCATGGATTAGTAATGGAGAG
>VIAB01006635.1:11129-21243 GCA_009801035.1 Oophaga pumilio | reverse complement strand
GGGAGCTCCAGCTCAGAAGTTGCCTCCAGAGTATTCACAACAGCAACCCATCAGATGGAGACGTAACTTGGCTTCTAGACATTTCAAAAAATCATTGTCACGCACAACTAAAGTGGAATCATTTTCCCCAAATAAGAAACAGTGCAATGTGCCTCTGACACACCTTCCACTACACTAAAGTCACATCAATTTCCCCAGAGTAGAAACAGTATAATGGGCCTCTGACACACCTTCAACTGCAGGCAACCCAACAGACGGAGACCTAACTTTGAGTCTCCACATTTCAAAAATTGTTTGTAAAAACAGCAGCAGTAGCAACTGCAGGCACAGAAGGCACAACAAGGTGTAACAGACTGCAATAACCCAAGATCAATGCATGACACTAAAAATTATACCATTGACTAGTCTGCGCAGTCTGCAACTGGGGTGCAAAAGTCAATGGAGATCCATGTTGCCAAGACTCTGTTGTCGGGTGCCCCGGGACAAGGAGCTCCTTCCCTGTACACCCTAGCTCACAATGTTCCTGGAGTAATTCTGATGGTAAAGACATCGGGGCCACCTACCTTGCCTTAGCTCCTGAATGCGCCCTTTGTCTGTACCCTTTCCCCACTCAGGAAAGAAGGGAGTATTAGTGTACCGTAATACAACAAGCAGTCTAACAAGGTAATATGAACAGGGGTAACAAAAATGCAACGGGAAGTGGAGGATGGGGTTAAACCAAAGTAGGAGAAGAAAGGGAATTATCACACACTCAAAACCTAGCAACAGTCACAGAAAAATCCAATTAAGGCCTTCTCCAATAATAACCATTAACAACCTCCAGTCATGTAACATGATAATGAGTGCTAGCCAGGACCCAGCTTATATAGCATACGGGAGTAGTTAACAGTGCATAGCTGAGCCTTAACTCAAGAAAGCTTTCAGGAGTTCTCAACTGAGCAGATTAATCCCTGCACTGCTAAAAAATATTTTCACCACTAAATATGAATGTGAAGTGCTTCTAATCAGTGCAGGAGTAGGAGAAAACAGACCCTGCGGTCTTCTGACTCCTCTATATAGTGGTAAACCCGTGATAGTACCCCTCCTTCTATGAGGGACCTCGGGAACCTCAGAACTGAATTTTTTCAGGGTGTGCCACGTAAAAAGACCAGATCAGCCTGGCCCCATGGACGTCAGATGCTGGTACCCACATCCTCTCCTCTCTTCAGAACCATTTCATTTCCAGTGTACTAGATACTAATGCGACCAACGAACTAAGCAAGAGTCAACGATCTTAGCTTTCTGAAATTCCAAATTTCCATCCACAATTAGAAACATAGAATCATAGAATGGTAGAGTTGGAGGGGACCTCCTGGGTTACCTGGTCCAACCCGTTGCTCAGAGCAGGATTCACTAAATCATCTCAGACAGATGTCTGTCCAGCCTGTTTGAAGACATTCATAGAAGGAGAACTCACCACCTCTCGTGGCAGCCTGTTCCACTCATTGATCACCATAACTGTCAAAAAGTTTTTTCTAATATCTAATCTGTGTCTCCTCCCATTCAGTTTCATCCCATTGCTTCTAGTCTTTCCTTGTGCAAATGTGAATAAAGATGATCCTTCTGCAATGTGACAGCCCTTGAGATATGTGTAGACAGCTATTAAGTCTCCTCTCAGTCTTCTTTTTTGCAAGCTAAACATTCCCAAATCCTGTAACCGTTCCTCATAGGACATGGTTTGCAGACCGGTCACCATTCTGGTCCCTCTTCTCTGAACTTGCTCCAGTTTGTTGATGTCTTTTTTAAAATATAGTGCCCAAAACTGGACACAGTATTCCAGATGAGGTCTGACTAAGGAGGAGTAGAGGGCAATAATGACTTCACGTGAGCTAGACTGTAACGTTCTGTTAATACATCCCAGAATTGTATTTGCCTTTTTTTACTATTACCAGAGATGGCAGTATCGGTGATGGTACAGAGGATGCAATGTATTTCTTGAGTAGAGATCGATGAAACACATTATGGATCCTAAAAGTAGGCAGCAAAGCAAGGCAGAATGCTACGAGATTGACGACGGCCACAATCTTATAAGGACCGATGAACCTGGACCCAGGTTTCCAAGAGGGAACTTTCAACTTAATGTTCCTGGAGGACAACCACATCAAGTCACCAACACACAGGTCCACACCCACCAAATGTCTCTGATCAGCCACACTTTTATATTTGAACCCAATCTTCCACAAATTATCAATAACCCCTTGCCACACAGATGTAATTGATGCTGAAAAACGTTCCTCTTCAGGTATACCAGCTTCCTATTAAATGAGCTAAACTGAGGATGAAACCCATATGCCCCGAAAAATGGGGACTTAAGAGCAGACTCAAGGCAACGATGATTTACCGTGAATTCAGCTAGAGGTTAGTCGGTAACCCAATCCTCCTGACACAAAACACCTAAGATAAGTCTCAAGATTCTGGTTAACCATTCAGTTTGCCAATTAAACTGTGGGTGAAATGCTGAAGAGAGCGACAGATGGATCGCCAAATGAGTTCAAAACGACCTCCAAAATTTGGAAATAAACTGCACCCCCTGGTCAGAAACAATATCGGTAGAGATCCCATGTAATATGTTACACTATCTCTGATGAAAATTTGCACCAAGGCATTAGGTAAAGCGAATAGCGCAATAAAATGTAACATTTTACTGAATTTGTCCAACACCACCAAAATTACAGTATTACCTGCCGACACGTGTAGATCAGTGATAAAATCGACCAATAAATGAGTCCAAAGTCTACTTGGAATCATCAATAGTTAGAGAGATGCAGATGGATGAGTATGAGATGTTTTAGAATGAGCACAGACACTACAGGTGGCTACATACTGCTGGACATCCTGATGTCCCCCTAACCACCAAAAAGTCTGAGTGAGAAATTCTGTGGTGGCTTTATTACTGGGATATCTGGCCAAGATCAAATCATGATGTTCACTAAGAATTCTCAGATGGAGATTCACAGGCACAAACAGTTAACCTAAAGAACAGGCAGCAGGGGCCTCCCCCTGAGCAAGAACAACCTCGTAAGATTGGAGCATATAAATGCAATAACCACCCCTTTTTGTAGCATAGCAACCGGTTCACAATTATCTCCTCCCACAGGAAAACAACGAGATAAGGCATCCGCCTTAATGTTCTTGTTCCCTGGCCTATATATATCAAAAAAGTGAAACCTAGTGAAGAACAATGCCAGTCTTGCCTGTCGAGTCGTTAGACGTTTTGAAAACTCTAGATATACCAGATTCTTATGATACGTGATTACCATAACCGGATGAACTGCCCTCTCCAGAAAATAATAACACTCTTCAAAGGCCCACTTGATTGCTAAGAATTCCCTGTTACCAATGTCATAATTTTTCTCCGAAGATAACAGTTTTAGAAAAGTATGCACATGGACGCCATTTACCATGAGATGCACCCTGTGACAATACAGCCCCCACCCCCACTTTTAATGTGTCAGCTCAGCTTCTACAATAAAAGGTTGAGTGATGTCAGGCTGTATGAGAATCAGCGCAGATGCAAAACACTCTTTCAAGGTATCAAATTCCTCCCTGACTGGATTGGACCACTTGGAAAAGTCTGTTCCTTTCCTGGTCATATCCATCAGAGGTTTGGCCACTGCCAAAAAGTTTTTGATGAACTTACAGTAGTAGTTGGTGAAACCCCAAAACCTTTGTAATGCCTTCAATTCCTCAGGACGATCCCAATCCAGTAACAACTAGAGTTTTACCGAATCCATGGGAAACAGATGGATGATAACACATATCCTAGAAAGGGATCTCCTCAACCGAGAACATACATTTCTCTGGTTTGACAAATAATTTATTCTCTCTCAGTATCTGTAAGACCTGCCTGACATGTACCTGATGTGACTCAAGGTCAGGTGAATAAATTAATATCTTATAAAGATATATTACAACAAATATACCTACCATGTGACTAAAGATGTAATTTACAAAATGCTGAAAGACGGCGGGAGCATTAGTCAACCCAAATGGCATCACAAGGTTCTCATAGCATCCCTCAGGCATATTGAAAGCTGTTTTCCACTCATTCCCCTCTTTAACACGAATGAGAGTATACGGCCCCTGAGATCCAGTTTAGAAAACCATTTTTCTCTTAAAATATGATAAAAGAGGTCTGAGATGAGAGGGAGCAGTTATGGATCCTGGACCGTGGTCTGATTGAGTTCACGGAAATCTAGACAGCAGCGTAACCCCTCCATCTTTCTTCTTTACAAAGAAAAACCCCACAGCAATGGGGGATGAGGATGGTCTGATATGACACTTTGCCAAACTTTCCGCAATATAGTCCTTCATAGCCTGCTTCTCTGGACCAGTGATATTATATAATCTGCTCTTTGGCAGCTTGGCCCCAGGGTCAGAACAAGATTAACGGTGCAGTCAAACGGATGATGGGGAGGAAGTTCTTGGCACCCCCGCCCCGAAAACACAGCCCCAAAGTCAGACAGGTATTTAGGCACAGACTGGGTATCCTCCTTCACAAGCCGAGTTCCCAAGCAGTGTCCTTGACAATACTGACTCCACTTTATCAACTCTACAATCTGCCAATCTACCCCAAAGTTGTGCAGAGTGAGCCAAGGAAGTTCAAGAACCACAGGAGAGAGCAGACCCTCTAACACAAAATAGTCAATATATTCTGAGTGCATGGCCCCTACCTGAAGATGTAACCCTCGGACAGCTTCAGTAAAATACCCCTGTCTCAAGGATATGGAGTCGATGGTAATTATGGGTATAGGTCTGGACAGTGTATGTCGTTTGAGGCTCTGAACCTGGATGAAGCTAGCGTCAATCTAGATAAACCCCACTCCACTATCCAGAAAGTCAGAAAAAACACCCAGATGGATTTCAGCAGGGAGAAAACTGCAACCCGGGCTCCTTAGTTTTCTGATAGCTGTTTACAGTGAGATAGGGAAGGACATGCACCCACAAAATGGCCCTTTCTTTTACAGTAATAAATACTCTACCTTAATGCTGAACAACAGACTGCTTTGCAACACAAGTTGCCCCACCCAACTGAATGGGTTCCTGAGATGACTCAGACAAAGTTTCCCTTGGCGCCAGACTTCCCACACATTGGGGGTCTCTTTATGTCTCTGGCAAAGATGTAGATCCGCCCGGACAGCCAGAGACATGGCTGACTCAAGGGAAACTGGAGTCTCATACATGGCTAAGGCATCCTTCACCCTTAGCCCTTGACAGAACTTGCTATGGAGCGTGGGGTCATTCCACTTAGTGTCAGTAGACCATCTCCGAAACTCAGAGCAAGGAAGCTCCACCAACCGGTTTCCTTGCTGAAACTGACATAGTGTGGACTCAGCCAGGGAGACGCAGTCAAGTGCATTGTATATATGACCCAGAACCAGAAAAAATTCCTACAGCATCTGGAGGAACTGGGAGTCAAACGAGAAAGAGAATGCCCATGCTTGGGGGTCACCCTGAAGAAGAGAGATTATTATCCCAACCCATTGTTCTTCGGCTCCTGAGGAACAAGGACGTAACCTGAAGTATAGTTTACAGGCCTCCCTGAAAACAACAAACTTGTCACGCTCCCCAAAGAACCTGTCAGGCAAAGTAATAATGGGCTCCACTAAGGGTTGCCTGGGAGTCATGGTCCCCAAACCTGATGTGTTAGGGTGCTGCAAAACAATAGTGCCTAGATCTGTCGCCTCCAGGCTGGGCTGCTGCAGTTGCCCTTTCAGAACAGTGATAGGATCCATAACGGATCAAAAACCGGTTTCGGTCAGAGCTAATGTCACGACTGTCGGGTGTCCCGGGACCAGGGACTCTTTCCCTGTCCCAACCGCTAGGGGTGCCCTAGCTCGCCCTGATAACTTTTGATGGTGTAATGAGGAATATGTTTTTTTATTTTTTTTATTTTACAATAATAAATGGATAAAATAGAGTAGGGAATTTTTATTTCAAATAATGGAGTCTGTGTGTTTATTTCAAATAAAGGACTTTTTACATGTTGTGCTTTTATTACAATATAACTATGGAGTTAGTACTGGGGGCTTCTTATAGACACCTCTTCATTACTAACCTGTGGGCTTGATGTCAGCTGACATTACAAAGCTGACAACAACCCCGCAACTATTACCCCGATTTCCACTGCACCAAAGCAAGTGGGAAAAGCAAGGCTAAGTGCCATAATTGACGCATCTAATGGACGTGTATTGTGAATGAGCAGAGGCTCCCTTTGGTGGTTACAGACAGTACTGAACCTTCCAGTGAGGAATGGCAATCTGGGATCACTGACTCAACTGATATAAGGGAGGTTCCCTCCCATGATGGTCGCCGGTGATCAATTGTTCTGGTCTCAATTGTGGTTCCTGGTTCATTTGGAAGGTTGCTGGTGTCTTGCCTGCGTCTGCTGCTTTCAGATAAGATATTTTCTGCTTTTCTTTTTGTGCTTGCTATTTGCATAGTTTTCTGCACATTTGTGGAGGACAGCTGGGTCCCCTCCTGGGGCCTGTGCTCCTCACAGTTTGTCTGTAGCCACTGTTGTTTTTTCATTTGCTTTTTCCTGCTTTTTCAGTGGCTGCGGCTTGGTTTTGTTCACACTGAGATCTGATTTAGTGGGTGGCGAGATCGTGTGATCTCAGTATTTTTATAATCAGAATTGTTGGATTTTTGTAGGGTTTTCTGGGTTGCAGAAAGTAATCTCTCTTGTCCTATCCTATTTAGTCAGCTTGTGGCCCCAGCGTTTGCTCATTCTATTTTCTGTCTGTGTCCGTGCTTTCTTCTTGTCTAACCGCCATTACATGTTTGGGGGCTTCCTATTTTCTTTGGGGATCTGCTCCGGGGCAGATAGCTTTCATCTTTCTGCCTTTAGGTGTAGTTATCTCTCAGGCTGTGACGAGGCGTCTAGGATCAACGTAGGAACGCTCAACGGCTACCTCTAGTTGTGTTTAGGAATCTGCAACCCATTAGTTACCAACATCTCAGGTGTTCGGCTGCCCGGCTGATGTTCCTGTCCTCCTCAGCTACCTAACATAACAGACGTGCTATTTATGGGGCGACTGTGGGCTGCTATTTTTAGGCTGGAGGGCAATATCCATGACCTCTTTCAAGTCTGAGAATACCAGCCCCGAGATGTCTGCTTTAACTTAGCTGGTTGTCAAAAAAGGGGGGACCGTGCATTGACACTTGGTATTTGGTACGGACCCCGAACTTTACTGTTTGGATTTGCCCATCTCTACATATCACATTCACTTCATAGCAAGTGGGCCTGTGTGCTCTCAAATACCAGTCCGAGTCTGACCCTGACATAGATATAGTTGTATATGCAGTTGACTATCTGCATCACTGAGTAAATCTCAGCATCAGTTTAAGAGCACAATAAAATAAAAATATAAAATAAATATATTTTGGTCTCCTGTTCATATCAATCCTTCATCAACAAACTTTAAAAGCCGAGTTAGGACTCTTGAATATGGTTGATTTTTTGGGCTGCCTGTTGTACAAATCCAATTAAAATCCACAGCCCATAGTTTAGTTTTGCGTCCTGATTAGAGGTTTTTCCAGGAAATTCAATTTGCAGAGAAGTTATTCTCCAGGAATTTAATGTCCCTTAATCTACTCTGGGGTTTCTCCAGAACCCAGAGCATAGTAAGCATAAGATGTGAAAAATAAAGAAAAATCCTTATACTCACATTAGTGGTCACCTCTCTGGCCCCTCCGCTCCTCACCATCACCCATCCAAGTATTACCATATCTTGCAACTGCTGTTTGTGCTGCAATCCCCTCCGATGAGGCCCAAGAGGGTTCTGTGCAACCACGCAAAAGGTCACAACATCATGATGTCATGACATGCGCCATGACTTTGCACTTCAGAGTCTGATATTCCTGCCTAGCGTGAGAAGACGGGGATTTCAGCGCTCACAACGGGGAGCAGAAGATGCTGAATCCTGCAAGGAAATTAATTACAAAATATGTGCATTTTGGCGAATGGAGATATTTATAAAATTCAAATAGAATTCATTTTGACGTAAATATATTCACTCATCTTTGGTACTGATAGCTATTCCTTTTTAATTATTCAGAATTTGTAAGGTAATCATGTGGCATGTTCCGTTATTACCATATTACAGGGGTATTCTGCGCCACTAAGAAACCCCCAGTTTCAGTTTCATGTGACAAGTTTTACTACTCCTAGAATACAAACATATCGCAAAAAATGTACTCCCAGAATACTACATATATCTTAATGGGCAGAACCGAAGCAAAAAGTTCAATACATTCCCATGTCAAAAGTAAATCTTACTGCTCCCAGGTTCAGATGTGCCACATGTGGTAAACAGTGTCATGTAAAAGTTTGGGCACCCCTGGACAAAGTTACTGTTATTGTGAACAGGTAACCAAGTTGAAGATGAAATTATCTCTGAAAAGTCTGAAGTTAAAGGTGACAGATTTCCTTTGTATTTTAGGCATAAAAAAATATTGCCAGTTAAATGGTCAGATGCACAAGTTTGGGCACCCTTACAGATTTGTGTGCTCAGATAACTTTGACCATGGTTTCAGACCTTAATTAGCCTGTTAGAGTTATGATTTATTCACTATCATTGTTAGGAAAGGCCAGGTGACACAAATTTCCCAACTTTATGAAAAAAAAGGGCACAGAATTTCAGGAAAAGAACATTTCATCAACCATTAACCCCTTTCCCACCTTGAACATATCCATATGTCCTTGTGACCTGGGCCTCATTGATCTGGGACATATGGATACGTCCCAGCGATTTTGAGCGCACACAGGCTGTGGGTGCGCGATCGCTGCCCGGTGTCAACTGGTTCTGACAGCTAATAACCGGCACTCAGTGCTAGGAGTGGTCTAGCACCACTCCCGACACTTTAACCCCCTAAATTCGGGAGCAGGCAGAGGGGAAACAGCCCCTTTGCCATTGGATGGGAGACCTATTAGCCCTTAGAAAAATTTAAAACTTGGGGCTAAAATATCATTTTAGTGGAAAAAATGTAATGTATTCTTTCTTTACTGCTCAATGGTATAAAATTCTGTGAGGCACATGTGGTGTCAATATGATCACTGCACCCCTAGATGAATTCATTGGGGAGTCTAGTTTGTAAAATGAGTTCACATATGGGTGGTATCTGTTCTTCTGGCATCTCAGGGGCACTGCCAATGTGACATGTCATCCTTAAACCATTCCAGCACAATCTGAACTCCAATTTGGTGCCTCTTCCCTTCAGAGTCTTGCACTGTGACTCAAACGTAGCATTCACCGACATATGGGGTATTGGCGTACTCAGGAGAAATTGCACAACAAATTGTATGGTTCAATTTCTCCTGTTACCATTGTGAAAATAAAAAATTGGGCTAAAATAACATTTTTGTGCGAAAAATTTGATTTTTTTTCATTTCAAGACTCAATGTTATAAACGTCTATGAAGCACTTGTGGGCTCAACGTGCTCACCACACATCTAAATACATTCCTTGAGGGGTCTACTTTCCAAAATGGGGTCACTTTTTGAGGGGTTTCTACTGTTTAGGCACATTAGGGGCTCTCCAAACTGGATATGGTGTCCGCTGATGATTCCAGGAAATTTTACATTCAAAAAGTTAAATGATGCTCCTTCTCTTCCGAGACCCGTCGTGCAACCAAGCAGTAGTTTTTTTCCTCAAATGGGGTATCGGCATACTCAGGATAAATTTCACTACAAATTTTATTTTACATTTTTTTCTGTTAACCTTATGAAAATGCAAAATTTGAGGCTAAAAAACATTTTTGTGTTATTTTCACGGCTCAACGTTATGAACTTCTGTGAAACATCTGAGAGTTCAATGTTCTCACCACACATCTACATCAGTTCCCTGAGGGGTCTAGTTTCCAAAATGGTGCCACTTGTTGGAAAATTTCACTGCTTAGGCACATACAGGGCTCTGCAAACATGACATGGTGTCCGATAAATGTTCCAGCAAATTTTGCATTCGAAAAGTCAAATGACGCTCCTTCCCTTCCAAGCTCTGTCATGCGCCCAAACAGTGGCTTTCCCCCACATATGGGGTGTCAACATGCTCAGGAGAAATTGCACAACAAATTT
>VIAB01006634.1:65393-75706 GCA_009801035.1 Oophaga pumilio | reverse complement strand
CCCTAAAAAAAATGGTTTTGTACAATTTGTTGTAAAAATGAGAATGGTCAACTTTTAATCCTTATAACTTAGTAACAAAAAAAAAAATTTGATTTCAAAATTGTGCTGATGTAAAGTAGACATGTGGGAAATGTTATTTATTAACTATTTCGTGTGACACATTTCTGTTTTAAGGGCATAAAAATTCAAAGTTTGAAAATTGCAACATTTTCAACATTTTTGACATATTTCCGTTTTTTTCATAAACAACCGCAAGTTATAGCGAAGAAATTTTACCACTATCATGAAGTACAATATGTCACGAGAAAACAGTCTCAGAATCTCTAAGATCCGTTGAAGCGTTCCAGAGTTATAACCTCATAAAGAGACAGTGGTCAGAATTGTAAAAATTGGCCCGGTCATTAACGTGCAAACCACCCTTGGGGGTTAAGGGACTGAAAATTAAATTCTAAATATGTGGAGGAAAAAAAATGTATAGATAATAAGTCAGACATATGTCACGTTCAGTGACAATGGCTTAGCAAAGCTGTGAGCAAGCACTGTGAACACACTGAGTTAAATGTCACTCGGTGTGAACAGAGTGCAAAGTGCCTGACTCTGTTACTTCACAGAGCTCTACCAAAACTAAGAGCACTCAAAGCCGTGCCCTGTTAGGCGTCACAGGTGCACAGTACTAATGACGCTAGTTGGGGTCCCTATAACTCACCCCCCACTATGCTGGTGATTGAGCCTGCTGTCACACGGTTTGTGAAACTTGCACATGCGACGCAGTCGGCTGATGCAGGTGCTAGGCTCAAGCGGGAGTTCCCACCCAACACTGCCTGATGAGAACCTAACTCGCAGGACCTGTGCAGCTGACGACCAACCACTTGTGAAGAGCGAGTATACTCGTTGTTCGGGATTTCCCGTGCACGTTTGGGTGGTCTCCCAGTATTTGGAAGTGCTCGGAGATTTAGTTTCTGTTGCAGCAGCTGCATGATTTATGGCTGCTGGACAGCTTGAATACATGTGAGGAATGCCTGTTTGTTAAGGAATCCCCACATGTATTCAGGCTGTTAAATAGCCGCAAATCATGCTGCTGCGGCAACAGAAACTAAATCTCCGAGCACGTACTAGTACTCGGAGATCACCAGAGCAATGAGTATACTCTCTCATCACTACCGACCTCCAATGAGGTCGCCACCTCACGAGCATGCTCAGTAGCGCGAATCCTGGACTAAGCCTCAGGAATGACTGCTCGCTGCTGTCTATTGTTAGTTACCATAGCTGGACCTGGAGAGGCAGCGGTAACAACACACACAGCCAGAGTCTGAGCAAGATGCTGAGACTGACGTCTTTGCTGAGCAGCATCCACTGTGGTTGAGACAGAAATGGGAGACCACAAGAGAAGACAAGGCTTGGGGTCCACTCTGTGCAGAGGAAGAAGCCCAGCGCCTAGCAATATGTACCATTTCCAACCTTTGGATGGCTGATGTGCACCTATAGTACCTTATAGTTAACCTTTGGATGGCTGATGTGCACCTATAGTACCTTATAGTTAACCTTTGGATGGCTGATGTGCACTTATAGTACCTAATAGTTAACCTTTTGAGTGTGCATCTGTTTGCCAATTTTGGTGGATGTTCTTTTTGATCATGTTGTGGTGCAAGGTGCACATGGAGGGAAAATTTCCCCAACAACATTAATCATTATCCACATCACCCACTATCTATATACAGCACCTGACAATTACATATCTAATGGTTGTGCCTATACATATTCATCAGTAATTTTCCATGTCTGTTTTCATTGTCTATACTTGGCTGAATACCTTGATCTAATTAAGCTCAGGAAGCCATTTATTCAGTCTCTACTTTTATAGTACCATTTTCTTATAATCAGACAAATTGTCTGTATTTCTATCAAAAAATATAAATTTGTTCAATTTGATGATTGATATTTGGCTGCTCTAACGGTAACTTTATTGAATCTCTGCATTCATGGTAATTATTTATGATTAGTACTTTGCATGTTCAAATATACAATTTTGTATATGCACATTACTTGATTTGTACATGGTCACTGCATTTAATAGATAATTTACACTTATCAGAGTAGACTGTTGCATACTTGCTGGGTGTTCTGTCCTCCCTCTGTTTTGGTGTGAGGCACTCTTTTAACTTTTATGTGTATGATTTTATGTTTGTGCTAATAAAGCATTGATTTTAATATCTGTTTTAGTTGAACACTTCATTCACTGTTGTTTGATCTCTGTGGTTTTCAATTTTATGAAGTGTTGCCCCCCTAGGTGTATGAGGGGTTCAGGGTAGTATGCTTAATACTGTATGTATAAATCTGTATAACAAAGCACTTGCATTGGTTGTTGTGCCATTTAAATTTGTAAGACTTACACATTTGCTGTAAAAATATGTGCAGTACAGAAACCATAAAAAGGAGAAACAAAAACCATGTTCAAGATCAGCAGTCTGTAAATGATTGACGCTTAAGAGCACTGATAAATAGGCATTCGGAATCATGACTATGATAAGTCACTGCAATATATTGTTAAACCACCAGATGGTGAAAGCGGGCCAAGAACAAAAAAAAAATCAACATAGAAAATTACAGTAGTTGCGTTACCACTAGATGGCAATCACGAGAGTATAACATGAATATAGGACTTGATATATTACACTTTATAGTGTATAAAATTATAAGAGTATGATAAGTAAACAGAATGAAATATTGTTAATCACCACCATTCTACAGAAACATGGTCCTAATTGCAAAATGTCACTAAATAAGTGACAAAATAGTGAAAATATAAAAATGCAATTGCAAAAAATCAGTACCGTAAAACCAAAAGAATTATACATACCGCAAAATACGTGAGAATGCAAATCAACCTCTGAAATGTACTGAGTACATGAAGATAGGATCAATGATCACAACTAACAAAAATGTTGTAGACAAATTAAAAAAAAAAAATCATGCGAAGAACTTGCAGAATCATGATAATTTAGCAGTGTCAATGAATTTCTACAAAGGTTACAACAATGTCTATAGATTAATGAACAGTACTAAAATGAAGCAGGATGCCCCTCCTCAAAAGTTCTGTAGATCAAGAAGGTTTCCTAGGGACCACGTAAACATCTGTGGATGTCACATAAGATGAGGGGATATAGCAGGTCTAAGAATGTCTGCAAAGGTTCACTCAAATCATCTGCAGAAAAAAAGTAATCTCTGAAAAGTTGTGGTTCTATGGAACCTGATTTGTTTGCAGATACAAGGTCTATACAACACCTAGAAATGTCATCTATGATAATAGTGATGACCAAAACAATTCTAAACTAAATTTACCAGTAAATACATTTTATTTTACCTCTACCGTCCCAAAGCCTATTTTCACCTTCTTGACCAGGCCAAATTTTACAATTCTGACCACTGACACTTTCGTTATGTGGTAATAACTCAGGAACGCTTTAACGGATCCCACTGATCCCATTGTACTTCATGATAGTGGTAAAATTTCTTTGATACCTTTATTTGTGAAAAAAAAACTTTGAATTTTTATGTCCTTAAATCAGAGAAATATGTCACACAAAATAGTTAATAAGTAACATTTCCCACATGTCTATTTTACATTAGCAGAATTTTTTAAAACTTTTTTTGTTAGGAAGTTAAGTGTTAAAAGTTGACCAGCGATTTCTCATTTTTTTTAACAAAATATACAAAACTAATCTTTTTTAGGGACCACATCACATTTGAAGTAACTATGAGGGGTCTATATGATAAAAAATACCCAAAAGTGACACCATTCTAATAACCACCCCTCAAGGTACTCAAAACCACATTCAAGAAGTTTATTAACCTTTCATGTGCTTCACAGGAATTTTTGGAATGTGGCTGGAAAAATTGAACTTTAACATTTTTTTAACATAAATTTTACTTTAGCCCAAAATGTTATTTTCAGAAGGGTAAGAGGAAAAAATGGACCCCAAAATGTGTTGTGTAATTTCTCTTGAGCATGCTAATACCCCATATGTGGGGCAAAACCACTGTTTTGGGCACATGACTTGGAAGGGAAGGAGCACCATTTGACTTTTGGAATGCAAAATTTGCTGGAATAATTAGCGGGTGCCGTATCGCGTTTGCAGAACCGCTGATGTGATAAAACAGTGGAAACCCCCCACAAATTACACCATTTTGTCAACTAGACCACTCAAAGAGCTTATATAGATGTGTGATGAGCACCTTGAACCCCCCAAGTGCTTCACAAAAGTTTATAACTGAGTTGTGAAAATAAAAAAACAAAAAACAAATATTTTTTCCACAAAAATGTTTTTTTAACTCCAAATTTTGCATCTTCTGAAGGGTAACAGGAGAAATTGCACCATACAATTTGTTGTGCAATTTCTCCTGAGTATGCTGATACCCAATATGTGAAGGAAAACTACTGTTTGGGTGCATGCCAGGGCTCGAAAGGAAAAAAGCATAATTTGACTTTTTGAAAGCAAAATTTTCTGGAATAATTAGCAGATGCCATGTCATGTTTGGATAGCCCCTGATGTGCCTAGACAGTGGAAATTCCCCAAAATTGATCCCATTTTGGAAGATTTGAACTTATCTAGATGTGTGGTGAGCACCTTGAACACCCCTATTGCTTCACAGAAGTTTATAACTAAGAGCCATGAAAATAAAAAAAAATCTAAATTTTCCCACTTTTCTTTGAACCCATTTTTTTTTATTTCGCAAGGTAACAGGAGAAAATGGACCCCAACATTTATTGTGCAATTCCTCCTGAGTACGCCGATACCCCATATGTGGCAGGAAACTACTTTTGAGGCACAGTGAAAAACTCAAAAGAGATGCCATATTGGAGTTCAGATTATGCTGGGCTAGTTTGAGGGTGCCATTTCACATTGGCAGAGCCCCTGACGTGCCAGAACAGCAGAACCCCTCTCCTATCGAGATCCCATTTTACAAACTACACTCAATGAATTAATCTAGGGGTGCAGTGATCATATTGACACCACAGGTGGGTCAAAGAATTTTATACCATTGGACAGTGAAGAAAAAAATGATTACATTTTTACCACCAAAATTGTGTTTTAGCCCCAGATTTTACATTTTCACACTGGAAAATGGGTAAAAATTGCACCAAATTTGTCCCACAATTTCTGCTGAATAGAGAAATACTTCATATGTGGCTGTACAGTGTTGCTTAGCCATATGGTGAGACTAGGGAGGGACGGACGGAGCGCTGTTGCCTCCTGGAGCGCATATATTCCTAGAATAGTTTTGTGGACTCCATATACAAAGCCCCTAAGTGCTAAAAGAGCAGAGTACACACTCAAGTGACCCCATTTTGGAAATTATACCCCTTTATCTACAGGTGTAATGACGATTTTGACTCTATGGGTGTTTACCAGGCAGCAGTGGATGTTGCTGAGTGAAAATTGCAAATTAGGCGTGCTTTTATCTCTACAGAAATATCAAACATGTGGACTCCAAATATGGTTTAGGCACACTGGGGCTCAGAAGGGAGGGAGCATTTGGATTTGGGAGCGCAGAATTTGCTGAATTTCTTTTGGGGGGGGCGAGAAGCCATTTCGCTATTCCAGAGCCTTTGCACTACCAGTAATGTGGAAGCCTCCTATATTTCTCTTGATACATAACAGACCTAAGTGGGGACTTTTTTGTGGATTGAGTTGAAGCTTTTATTGGGAACATTTTACATTTTGGGATCACATTTATCCGATGCTCTACACTGAGCTTTTACTTTGGGGTTTCCAGTGACGTGATTCAGATGAAACCCCCCAAAGTATCCATTCAGTATAATGAGGCAGCAGGGTACCTCTGGACTTCATCTGGCCTCTGTTCTGTTCAGCAATGTTCTTTTTTTCAGAAGTGCACTAAACTGGCTTGCAGCGTTTTATGCACTCACAAATAGATGGACGCCGCCAGATCATAGTTCAGACAGTGTCTCCATCTGCCTCACTATAGGGAATCTTCCTCCAGGGTTTCCGTCTGAATCAATTATTTCAGAGATTTACACTGAAACCCGATGTAAGTGCGGAGCGCATGCTACTGCGATCTTTGGGAGCCATAATGAACAAATCAACAGCAGGTGAAGAATTGGTTATATTTATTTTTTTGCGCAGTTCCTTGTGCGGTATAAGTGATTAGACGACTTTATTCTTTGGGTCAGTGGGATTACAGCGATATCAGATTTATATGTCAGGTTTTTATGTTTGGCTGCTGTTACACACTAAGAGGTTTTTTTTGTAAAAACTAGTTTTTTCATCGCCGTATTTTGAGAGCTATAATTTTTCCATATTTCCGCTAACAGAGTCATTTTATGCCTTGTTTATTGCAGGACAAGTTGACGTTTTTACTGGTATCATTTTTCAACAAATAACTGTTTTTGCTCACTTTCCATTACAATTTTTGGGAGGCAGAATGAACAAAAACCAGCAATTTAGGATTTTTTTTTTTAATACGTCAGTCCGCGTCTGGTAAAATTGATAAGGCAGTTTTATTCTTCGGGTCAGTACGATTACAGCGATACCAAACTTATATCTTTTTTTTATGTTTTGCCACTTTTACACAATAAAAACTATTATAGAAAAAAATATGTATTTTTGCACCGCTTTATTCTGAGAGCTATGAAAAAATAACCGTGTGCACAACCAAGAAGGTGCCAGAGTAGGTTTCCACACCGTATCTAATAGAAAATGAACTCGGCACTCAACTTTAGTATAGTGAGAATAAAGATTTTTATTCACAGTAGTAACACGAAACGTTTCGGTCCTATATCATGGACCTTCATCAGTCACAGATACTACT
Source organism: Oophaga pumilio (assembly GCA_009801035.1). Classification (NCBI taxonomy): domain Eukaryota; kingdom Metazoa; phylum Chordata; class Amphibia; order Anura; family Dendrobatidae; genus Oophaga; species Oophaga pumilio. Next base: position 68,878 of record VIAB01006634.1, on the reverse strand, counting down.
GGGAAGGGGGTTGATCCACATAGGGAAGAAAGAAAGGGCTGGATATAGCCTGTGTTGGTGGGGTGAGATGAGGAAGAGGACAATGCCTCTATTGCACTAGTAACCTGTTGTGAAGGAGTCCGGTAGTGAGGATAGGTCTCTGCATTGGACGCGGTGTCCACCGCTAGTCTGAGTGACTCTGAGTGACTCAGACTAGCGGTGGACACCGCGTCCAATGCAGAGACCTATCCTCACTACCGGACTCCTTCATAACAGGTTACTAGTGCAATAGAGGCATTGTCCTCTTCCTCATCTCACCCCACCAACACAGGCTATATCCAGCCCTTTTTTTCTTCCCTATGTGGATCAACCCCCTTCCCAGTAGTATCTGTGACTGATGAAGGTCCATGATATAGGACCGAAACGTTTCGTGTTACTACTGTGAATAAAAATCTTTATTCTCACTATACTAAAGTTGAGTGCCGAGTTCATTTTCTATTATTCTGAGAGCTAACTTGTTTTGTTTTTCTGCTAATGGAGCTGTATGGTGGCTTGTTTTTTGCGGAACATGATGATGTTTTCAGCTATACCATTTTTTTTACATTCAACTTTTTTATCCCGTTTTATTCCACTTTTTGTTCTGCGGTATCATGATAAAGCATCATTTGCCAAATTTTTATTGATTATTTTTTGCAATGTTCACTAAAGGGGTTAAATATTGGGACAGTTTTATAGGTCGGGTCTTTCCGGATGTGGAATATTTCATGCAAATATTTATTTAGGGTTCAATATACTGTATATCTAATTTTTTAAAAAAAATTTTTAGGGGGACAATCGCCCCCTTGCAATGACGTTTCCCTCCGTCTGCTTGTATGGTAAATACTGCAATCGATAGCGATTGCAGTATTTAGGGGGTTAAAGTGCCAGGAGTTGTGTGGACACCACTCCTGCACTGAGTGCCAGGTTTAAGCTTCTGGTCATGAGCTGTGCATGCTTCTGAAGCCGGGAACTGTACACCCAGCTTCAGAGACTCAATGCGCATGACCAGAAGCCATCTTCTAAACCTCTAGACATGCACAGTGCGCACCTCTGAGAACAGGAAGCGTACACCTGGCTTCAGAGATGCACTGTGCATGACCGGGAGCGATCTTCTGATCTTCAGGACATGCGCAATGCATGCCTCTGAAGCCTGTAAGCGTACACTTGGCTTTAGAGACGCAGTAATGTTGCCGAAATGAGTGGCATGAGTGCGCAGATTTTCATGAACTGGTGATGTGAGCGACTTGTACAAATGATCTTATCACGCCGACAGGGATGTGGTGAACTAACGCCCCATCGATTAGTCAAAGCCGCTTTTAGGATAGGAAAAGCGGAGGTTATAATTGCTTTTTTAAAGCATTTATTTAACTGAATTATGTTATACAGTGATGGTTAGGCAGGGAGTTTAATCACAAATGCTGCTGGATTGGAGAACATGGGAACCTGAAAGGTTCTTTTTAAATTCAAAAGACTAGATATAGGAAAAAGCAGAGAGGAGGAGGAAATAAAATTAAAATGTGTATAAGGTGGCCTAAATCTGTAATTTAAGAAAGATAATAATGAAGAACTAAAATGTGATAAAGTAATATTTGTAAGGACAGAATAAAGTGTGGTGCAACTGACAAGCAAAAGGGTAACATTTGAACTTTTGACTTTCAGGCTCCATATCTCACCATCCACTACTACTTTGAACGTGAGACTACCATCATTTTATACACAATCATCTTAGCTATCGCATACATAAATTTGAATTGCAAATATTTAGCATATGATTAGTTCTACAGATTATTGTCATTTCAATGCTCCTAAAAATCTAACTTTTAATTTGTATTATTTTGTTAGGGGTCTGGGGGGTAAGGTTTCTCCTTGTGGAGAGTGACATACCAGCTCTGGCGTGTCGAGGTAAGGAGGCTTATTCGCCGTGCAATGCTCCTCTGGGAAATTTTAATATGCAAATTGCCTCTTCAAACAAAGAGGACTTGTACTCTATAGCGCCACCTATTGGAAGTAGCGATCCTACAAGTCACAATCAACCCTTTAACGAGTCTTGTAATATGGTCATATTACAAGACTCGTTAAAGGGTTGATTGTGACTTGTAGGATCGCTACTTCCAATAGGTGGCGCTATAGAGTACAAGTCCTCTTTGTTTGAAGAGGCAATTTGCATATTATTATTTTGTTAGTATTTTGTTAATCCACCTTTGGCTTTCAACATTGCCTGAATCTTTCTGGGCATGCTTTCAATCAGGTTCAAACATGTGTCAACAGAAATATGATCCCAGGTCTCTTCTACACGTTCCCAAAGTTGGTACATACTGATCAACTCACTTGGGTATATATACAACGTTTTCTTCAACTCTACCCACAAGTGGTCGATTGGGTTGAGGTCTGTGAACTGTGGGGGCCAGTCCAGCACCTCTACTTCATTGTCACTGAACTATTTCTTTGCCAGTCTCGTCAAATGCATTGGATCATTGTCCTGCTATAACACTATGTTGTCCTTTTCATACCCATAGTAGTCCAGTGTACGAAGGAACTCGTCTTTTAGGATATGCACATAAAGCTTAACATTGAGACTACGATTGATCCTGGTCAAGTATCCAACGTCTTTGGCGGTGAAACAACCCTATATTATTTGGCTTCCTCCACTAAACCAAGGTTGTGGAGTTGGATTCGGTGTCCATTTTAATGTAGTCAGTATAAAATGGACCGCTTCCTAAAAAATAAAATAAATTTAGTACAGTAGTACAATGCTGTATGTGCTGCAAACTGTTTCTTAAGAGTTTGGGAACGTTATGAAATGTCCTAAAAAATTTCTACTGTGTTCCTGATCTAAATATCTCGGCTTTTAGTTGAGATGAATCTGTGCTGCATGTTATGCACATGCTCAATAATGAGGTAGTGCTGTGGAGTCGGAGTCCGTGAAATTAAGAAGTCTGAGTGGCGGATTTGACTTACCGACGCCACAGCCCTGCACTGAACTTGACAGTTCCTTCAATTTCTCGATCTATTAGCCCCTTTTCCCCCTGTTTCTTCCAGACCCATTTGTGCCCATCGGAGCCTAGTCTATTGACTTTCGTCTCATCACTCCAAATCACCCATTTCTAATTTTCTACTGTCCACTTTTCAAACTTTTTTGCAAACTTGAGCCAACACTTCTTATGACGATATTGAAGTAGAGGCTTTGTCATCTTTTTTTCAAGCCACCAATCTAAACTCGTGTAACGTGCATCGCCCTGTGCTTGCATGGACGTCTGTGATATCACAATTACAAAGCATTCAAGCCACCTCCAGCAGTCGGCAGCTGTGACATCATACTCACCCTCCAGGCACGGTCTCTGCAAGTCCCTGCTTCACCGTTGTCCTGGGCCGGCAGCTTCTTCCTTTGTTCAGCGGTCAGGTGGTACCGCTCATTCAGGTCACTGAATATGCACGTGTCTCCACTCTCATAGGCGTGGAGCGCATAT
>VIAB01006634.1:2261-19590 GCA_009801035.1 Oophaga pumilio | reverse complement strand
AATCCGCAGGCAAATCCGCAATGTGTGCACAGGCCCTTACACTTACCAACTACCTTCTTCATCTGTTATCGCCACCACTCCTGTCGTCATCTGCAATGTTTGTAACCTGCCAGATCGCACCAGTTTTTACTGGGCAATCCTGAAGACACTACTCAATGTAAGTCTATGAGAACCAGAACACACTCTCTTACACTGGCATTGAGAGCTTGTGACCGTTACCTCTAACTTCCAGTTAGACAGAAGTTGTAGACACAAGATTGTGGCTCGGGACTAGAGTGATGGAGGGAACAGCTAAAGATGGCGGCTGGTAAATATAATACTAGGGTCAGGGAACTTACATTAGTGGCATCACGCTAGTGATGAAATAAAATAATTGTTGGACAGGTGCTTTAAAAAGTTTCTTATTTTGTCAAGCTCTATTTAGTGTGTGATGGAAGACACCCATCATACACTGGCAATAATTGTCCATATCCCTGTATAGGTTAAAGTATGAAGACCGGGGTTCTTCTGAGATCTGGTAGCTAATGCCTGGTATGCTTGGGGTTACCTTTTTTAATGAGAGTCCTTCCCTCTATGAATGCATTTTAAATGGACTATACAGTGTTGTAAGGGATTTAGCCCCTATAACAACCATATTAACATTGCACTTGTTACTGGTGGCCTAAGAAAATGACTTTTAATTCATATTGACGTGAGGAGGCTCCTTTGTACCACTGGCATGGCTTTTACTCTGAGGCACAGTTATGCCTCCTCCTTTTCATATAGTGGCCTTTACCCCGCTTCTGATTGACAGTGCTTGCTTCCCTGCTGCGTGTTCATGCAGTGGTCGCTCAAGGTCTCTTCCCTGTCTCTTGTCTTCTGACTCCACTTGCTGCATTTCCGGGTGCATTAGTGTAACGAGCAGCGTTAAAAGAAAGGAGTCAAGGAAGAGAATGCAAGACATCATTGTGTAGGCACTTGGATGCATGCACGCAGCATTCATACAGTGCTTGCTCTAGGAAGCAAGCACTGTCAATCAGGAGCAGGGAGGGGCCTAATAAGCAAATGAGAAAGCATAGCTGTGCTCCAAAGTTTTGGCCATGCCAAGGGTGCAACATAGCCCCCTCATTTTCATATGAATTAAAAGTTCAGTTCAATTAACAGGTACAATGCTAGGATGTTTTATATTGGGGATAAGTGCCCTATCACACTGTAAAGCTGATTTAAAATGCATTTTGGGGATGACGGACTTTCTTTAAGGTTACTGCCTCATACAGACTTTGCAACTGGTGAAGGACCCCGCCTCAGACTGTGTAAATGCTGCTGTCCCAGCAAATAATGCTTTTCACCCTTTTTTTACCAGAGTAAGAGCACTGTCATAGAGAATATCATGAGGTTCGCTTCCCAGGGTGTCAAGATCAGAGCAATTTTGTAGGCAGCTGTTGACACAAAAAATGTTTGGCCACCACTGCTCTTCAACAATAAATAAAGAATTGCACATACCCACTGTGTATACAGATGTGTCTTTCCTTAGCTTGTCGTTAAACCCCACTTTATATAACACGAGATGTATGGCACGGGAGTCAAGCAAACATGAAAAAAATATATATCAATCTGACAGATGCCTCAATAGATGCCATCGGTCTTCCATGTTAAAAAAAAAAGTTACTAATGCATCTGAAAGATGGCGTCTGCCACCAATGTTTAGAAACCCCCTCTATATTTTGTATGGTTATATATGGTATATTTTTTTACTCAATGGTGCAAAATACTCGAATAGGTGGTATGGCAAATTGCGTAAGTCACATTTGATAGTTTTTATAGGAATCTGGGAAAAATCTGAAATGTTGGCCTTCCCTAACGTATATTTGATAAGCAATTCATCAAATCTAATTTATGAAATACATTTTGAAAATGTATACATTATTTTTCCTACAATTGATTCTCAGCAGAATTCACATTTACAACCAGTTTTCAGCTACATTAAGAGGATATTGCTGGATTTAGTACATTGAATTAGGGATATATTGTAATAAGTATCACACATAAGCTGATGATGAATGTCTATCTTATACACATAAAAGTGAATTTGAGGATTAAGAAATGTATTAAAATTTATGAAAATCCTTCTATTAGAATATAAATGTAAATTGGTATGACCAGATACTCTACATTCTTATTCATATATCACTACAAGAAGAAGCATGGTTGCGCTGTATAAACAATAATTAGGGTTTTTATTTCAAGTAACGGGGATTTAGTGCCTACAGAGCTAATTAAAAGGTACGTTATAGCCTGGTGGTGCATACCTGACACTTATGTAATCTTCTATCCAAATCCCTGTGGTTGCTTGCAAATCAAACAAGTTTTATAGATCTTGCAACATAGAATTACATTGGGGCAAAATGTAAAAGTTTGATTAAGATGTGTTCTAACCCAGTAACAATTCACAGTCAGGTTTCAAAACACTTTCATGTTTGTGCATTTTAAGTATATGACAGTAAAATTAGCCGTGGCTCTATGGAGCCCTTTAAAGAGCACAAATTGCCCATAAAACTGATAAAAGTGTAGATAGTGATGAACTTTCAATGATGTATCATGTCTACTGGTGTCCAGGTATAAATTACACAAAACCAAAAGCAGATAACTAGTTACGAAATTGTTAATTTAGTAAAATGTGATATCATTGTATGTTTTTTTATCACTGTATGTTGGTCATGAGTCTTTTCAATAATACAATAGCACAAAACAGCCCTCTAACTCAATTATAACCCTGAAAGCCCCCTGAGGAAACCAGGTGAAACATGTAGACACTAGAGATGAGCAAATATTTCAATGTTCGGTTTCCGATTACAATCGCCGAATTTGCAATATTCGCCTATTAATTCATTGAATATTCACTGAACATAACCGAGCGCCATTCATCTCAATGGGAGGCAAAAACAAATGCATGCGCAACACCTTATATCGGCCCCAAATGCTGCCAAAACACAACAGATGAGGGACAGACACCAGGAAAGTGGCTTCAATTCACCCACAGTACAAATTTTAGCATGGCACTGCAGCAATCAGCCAGGCATGAGCATTTACAGCTTTCAATTGAACCTCACAGTAAATTGAGGTGGGTGAGTGATCGGTGTAGGCCTCCTTTGCTGGGAGACCTAATACCCCATGCAACACCTCTGCCTGCTTTCATGCTGAGCCACACTCAGGAGGCACAAATATCCGTTTTGTACACTACCATTGTCAGAGAAATTTAAGGAAACTAACACGGGTAGTTGAGTCCAAGGAAGTGGAGGCCTGATGGTGTCGGAGGCCTACTGCTACAGGCAACACGCATGAAGGAGACCCAACCAGGAATGTTCACATTTCCAAAAATTATTGTCAGACAATACCAAAGTGGAATCAATTTCACCACAGTAGAGATAGTATAATAGGGACCGATAGGTCTTCCACTACACCCAATCCAACAGATTGACACCTAAACCAGGAATGTTCACATTTCCAAAAAATATTGTCAGATACCACAAAAGTGGCATCAATTTCACTACAGTAGAAATAGTATAATAGGGACTGACAGGCCTTCCACTGCACCCAATCCAACAGATGGACACCCAACCAGGAGTGTTAACATTTCCAAAAATTACTGGCAGACACCACAAAAGCGGCATCAATTTCACCACAGTAGAAATAGTATCATAGGGACCGATAGGTCTTCCACTAGACCCAATCCAGCAGATGGACACCCAACCTGTAGTTTTCACATTTTAAAAAATGAGAGCCTGACACCACCGAAGTGGAATAACTGTCAGGAGAATAGAAATAGTATAATTGGGACCGAGACATCTTCCACTACAGCTAACCGAGCAGATGTAGACCAACCATGACTGTTCACATTTCCACAATTTTGTGTTAGCAGCAGCAGCCACAGCAGGCACAGAAGCCACACTAAAGATATTGCAGAGTGCAGTTACGTGACATTAATGCATCACACTAAAAATGCAATATCACCCACTCTGTACAGTCTGCGATTGGGGTGCAAAAGTACTTGGAGATCCATGACTTGCTCATCTTGATGAAAGTTAGGCGGTCTATAGGGGACAGCCGGCTGTGCTTATTCATCAGGATACCACCAGCAGTGCTGAAGACACGCTCTGAGAGAACGCTGGCTGCTGAGCACGATAATACCTCCAAGGCATGTGAGGCGAGCTCAGGCCACTCATCCATTTTGGAAGACCAAAATGTGAAAGGGTGTAAACCCTCCCCGATGGTATTGATATTCAGTTCTAGATACTCCTGCACCATCCTCTCCATTCGTTCACCATGTGTAAGACTTGGACTCTGTTCTTCTGGTGCACGAGTTGGTCTAAAAAAAGTGTGAAAGGATTCAAAGAAATTGCTTTTTCCACTTCCACCACTGCTGCTAATGTTTTGGGTTTTGGCATGGACAAATTAACGTGATGGAGGTTGGAAGTGTAGAGCTGTGATGCAAACTGTTTGCTTCACTGCTGTCTTGGGGAAAAGCTCTCTTAAGATTGTGGAAAAGCATGTTTCAATACTCCAGCATTCGCGGGTCTCTTTCCAGGACGGGAATCATCTGGCAACATTTGGTTTTATAATGTGGATCTTACAAAGTGGCAACCCAGTAGTCAACAGGATTCCTAATCATAACTATAAGGAGATCATGTTGCAGATAGTGCAGCAAGAAGGCACTCATATGTCGGGCTCTACCATGAGGTCCAAGCTCATGCTGTGTTGGTGGCTGGCTAGCAATCAGGCTCGTTTCCTCCATTCCCTCCCGCTAACCATGAACAACAGAGAGAGGAGGATTATCCTCTTCATCTGACAGTTGCTCACCCATCACCTCTTCCTTCTCCATTTGTTCCTCGGATCTTGCACCTTCGATAACATTTGGTCTATTATCACCAGCCTCCCTCGATCGCAGCAATTCACCCTCCCTTGGCACCCGCTGTTGTGACGACAGTCTTGAACTTAGAGATAATGTTATCCCTCCCTTTTACATCCTCCTCTGTTTCCTTCTCTTCTTCTGGGACCACATCACCTCCTGCAGGATAGTCAAAGTCTGCTCCAGCATATAGATGACCGGAATAGTGTTGCTGATGACGGCTGCGTCAGCTCTAACCATCTTAGTAGCCATTTTGAAACTGTGCAGAAGGATGCAAAGGTCCTTATTCTGTGCCCACTCTGCAAACGTGATATGCGCCACATCTGTACTGCGTTAGCCCAGGCTATACGACATGGCATACGGCGTCAAGGCTCGTTGCTGCTGCAACATGTGCAAAGTGAAATTCCGCCGTGTCGGCACATCGCATATCAACCTGTTAACTGGCATGGACAAAGACCTCTATCGATGCAAGTCGATGACCAGAGGGGTGCAAACGACGGAAATGAGCACACAGCTTATGTTCTTTCTGGAGCATCTCACCCAGGCCAGGATAATGGCAGAGAAAACGCTGTACCACCAGGTTAAGGACGTGAGCCATGCAAGGCACGTGTGTGAGCTTGTCTCGCCGTTGGGCCACCACCAGGTTCGCACCGTTATCGGACACAGCCTTCCCTGGATGCAGTTCAGCGGAGGAAGTCGTTGATCAAACTCAGCCTGGTGAGCTGTACACAGCTCTGCAGCTGTATGACTGCGATCTCCAAGGCATTTTAATTTTAATACGGCCTGATTGTAGTGAGGTCTGGCTTTGCAGTACGAAGGTGGTGGGGATTCACTCTGCACTGTTGAAACGCGTGTCTCGTTAAGGCAGAGGTTGAGTGCGCAGGTGGAGGCCCTAGAGGAGATAGATGAGGCAGATATAGTGGAGAAAGTGTTAAATGTAGAGGTTTGTCCTGCAAGCCTTGGAAATTCCAAGACTTGTGGAGCAGTGCCTGTCCCCACAGCCACCAGAGCCACCTAGTGCCCAGTCAGCAAGATGTAATACCCTTGGCCATGCTTACTCATCCAAGTGTCTGTGGTGAAATGCACCCTGGCAGACAGAGATTTATCAAGGAATGGGTGATGTCTGCGACATGCTGGTGTAGCGCAGGCACAACTTTCTTAGAAAAGTAATGGCGACTGGGCAATTGGTACTGGGGGATTGTGACGGCCATCAGCTTTTGGAATCCGTCTGTATCTATCAGACGGAAAGGCAGCATTTCCGCAGCCAACAGATTGGAGATGGTGGAGTTCTCTTAGCTTTGTCATGCGTAGGAGGAAACAATCTTTTCCATGACCACAACTGTGGAACTGTCGGCTTGCTGCAGTGCTGAGTGAGGACAGAGTACAGTGAACTGGACAAACTGCTGGACCGTGAGAGAGGTGCAGGCGGAGATGTTATGGTGGATTGAGAAACTTGTGGTGTGCTCGTTCTCGGAGATCGGCCAAAAACAGCAGCCATGTCGGCTTCCGTTAAAGCTGACTACAAACTTCACAAACATTTTGCAACTTTTTGTGTTTTCACATCAGTATCTCCCATCCCTGCCAAAATTGGTGGAGCTTGTGCAGCACGCCACAGCTCATCTAATTCGTGATGAGCTGTGGCTTTACTTTGACCCGACATTTTACTCCAGTGGAGTAAGATTTCTTATGTAGCATCTGAAGGCGCACACCACTTGTCTGATGTACCAGATTCATTAAGAGGCATTTTCCTCTTAATGAATTAAGAGTGTCTGACTTAACACTCACTCATTAAGACTGACAAGAATATTACCAGTCTTGATGAATCTTGGCCAGTGTCACGAAAATGATCTAAATATTGAATTTTTGATGATAACTTCCCCTTAATGAAGGACTACGCATGAACTATCTTGTGGACATTGTGATGTCTGTAATGGTACAAATCACAAACTTTTATTTTTCCAACAGTTTTATTCAATGATAGCTCTTTATTACATGGATGATGAATAAAATACGTCTGAATATATTAAGTTACAATGCAACCAATTGAGTTTTAACCCCTTTTGGTGATTTGCACATTAATAACCAGGTCAATTTTTACAATTCTGACCACTGTCACTTTATGAGGTAATAAGTCTGGAACGCTTCAACGGATCCCGGTGATTCTGAGACTGTTTTTTCGTGATATATTGTACTTCATGATGGTGGTAAAATTTCTTTGGTATGACTTGTACTTATTTGTGAAAAAAACTGGAATTGGCAAAAAATTTTAAAATTTCACAATTTTCACACATAGAATTTTCATACCTTAAATCACAGAGGTATGTCACACAAAATAGTTAGGTAATAAATAACATTACCCATATGTCTAATTTACATCTGCACAATTTTGGAACCAACTTTTTTTTGTTAGGAATTTCTAAGGGTTAAAAGTTGACCTGCATGTTCTCATTTTTCCAGCAAAATTTGCAAAACCATTTTTTTAGGGACCACATCACATTTAAAGTCACTTTGAGGGGTCAACGTCAGAGAAAATACCCAAAAGTGACAACCCAAAAGTGACAACATTCTAAAAACTGCACCACTCAAGGTGCTCAAAACCACATTCAGGAAGTTTATTAACCATTCAGGTGAATCAGGAATTTTTGGAATGTGGAAAAAAAATGAACATTTAACTTTTTTTCATAAAAAATTTAATTCAGATCCATTTTTTTTATTTTGACAAGGATAGCAGGAAAAAGTGGACCCTAAAATTTGTTTTGTAATTTCTCTTGAGCATGCCGATAACCCATATGAGGGAGAAAACAACTGTTTGAGTGCATAGCAGAGCTTGGAAGGGAAGGAGTGCCATTTGACTTTGAATGCAAAATTTGCTGAAACAATTGGCGGATGCCATATTGCATTTAGAGTGCCTCTGATGTGCCTAAACAGTGAAAATCCCCCACTAGAAACAAGACCCCTCAGGGAACTGATCTAGATGTGTGGTGAGCACATTGAACCCTCAGGTTCTTCAAAGAAGTTTATAACATTGAGCCATGATAACGAAAAAAAATCACATTTTCCCCACAAATATGTTTTTAGCCCCAAGGGTAGCAGGAGAACTTGTACCATACAATTTGTTATGCAATTTCTCCTGAGTTATGCAATTTCTCCTGACTACACATTTGTAGGGGAATACTACTTTTGAGGCACAGTGCAAAGCTCAGAAGGGAAGAGGCACCATATTGGAGTTCAGATTTTGCTGGAATGGTTTGAGGGTGCCTTGTCACATTGGCAGAGCCCCTGAGATGCCAAAACAGCAGAACCCCCCATAAGTAACCCCATTTTATAAATTACACCTCTCAATGAATTCATATACGGGTGCAGTGATCATATTGACACCACTGGTGTGTTACAGAATTTTACACCATTGGACAGTGAAGAAAAATAACTACATTTTTACCATCAAAATGTTGTTTTAGCCCCTGATTTTATGAGTAAAAATGGCACCATAATTTGTCCCTCAGTTTCTACTGAACATGGCAAATACCCCATATGTGGTTGTACAGTAGTACTTAGCCATACAGAGAGACTTGGGAGGAATGGAGCGCTATTTGCCTCCTGGAGCCCAGATTTTCCTAGAACAGGTTGTGGACTCCATATACAGAGCCCCTAATTGCTAGAAGAGCAGAATGCCCCCTCAAGTGACCCCATTTTGGAAATTACACCCATTTGGGACTTTTTCTACAGGTGTAGTGACGATTTTGACTCCATGGGTATTTTCCAAAATCAAACCGCAATGAATGTTTCCAATTGAAAATTGTCAACTGCCATTGTAGTGACCAGTATGTTGCAGTCACCAGTGCGGTAAGCCCAGCCTGTGCTTCTAGAGAAATGCACCTGTTAGAAAGGCTCTCATTGCTTCAGAAATGCCAAACATCTGGACTCTATATGTAGCTTAGGTACACTGTGGAGCTCATAAGAGAGGGGGCACTTGGATTTGGGAGCGGTGAATTTGCTGAATTTCATTTGGCGAGTCAAGAGCCATTTTGCTTTTCCAGAGCCTTTGTACTACCAGTAACGTGGAAGCCTCTTATATTTCCTTCAACAGATGACAGACCTCAGTGGGGAATTGCTTTTTCTGTGGATTGATTTGAAGCTTTTATTGGGAACATTTTACATAACGTTTGGGATCACAGTTATCCGGTGCTCTACGCTCAGAACTTTGGGGTTTCCATCTAAATCTCTGAGTGACGTGATTCAGATGAAACCCCATTCACTATAATGAGGCGGTAGAGTTACTCTGGACTTCATCTGGCCTTTGTTCAGCGGTGTCCTTCTTTTCAGAAATGCACAAAACTGTGGCCGACAGCCCTTTTATGCAATCCTAAAAAGACGGACACCACCTGATCACAGGTCAGACAGCGTCTACAGTGCCTCCATCTACTTCATTATAGGGAATCTTCCGCCAGAGATTTCCTTTTCAATCACATACAGTACAGACCAAAAGTTTGGACACACCTTCTCATTCAAAGATTTTTCTGTATTTTCATGGCTATGAAAATTGTAGAATCACACTGAAGGCATCAAAACTATGAATTAACACATGTGGAATTGTACATTACACTTTACAAAAAAGTGTGAAACAACTGAAAATATGTCTTATATTCTAGGTTCTTCAAAGTAGCCACCTTTTGCTTTGATTACTGCTTTGCACGCAGAAAAGGTGAACGGATGGATTTTACATGCCTGGTTCCCACCGTGAAGCGTGGAGGAGGAGGTGTGATGGTGTGGGGGTGCTTTGCTGGTGACACTGTTGGGGATTTATTCAAAATTGAAGGCATAGTGAACCAGAATGGCTACTACAGCATCTTGCAGCAGCATGCTATTCCATACGGTTTGCGTTTAGTTGGACCATCATTTATTTTTCAACAGGACAATGACCCCAAACACACCTCCAGACTGTGTAAGGGCTATTTGATCAAAAAGGAGAGTGTTGGGGTGCTACGCCAGATGACCTGGCCTCCACAGTCACCAGACCTGAACCCAATCGAGATGGTTTGGGGTGAGCTGGACCGCTCACCGCTTCAATTTTGAATAAATCCCCAACAGTGTCACCAGCAAAGCACCCCCACACCATCACACCACCTCCTCCATGCTTCACGGTGGGAATTAGGCATGTAGAGTCCAGCATTTCACCTTTTCTGCGTGCAAAGCAGTAATCAAAGCAAAAGGTGGCTACTTTGAAGAACCTAGAATATAAGACATATTTTAAGTTGTTTCACACTTTTTTGTAAAGTGTAATGTATAATTCCACATGTGTTAATTCATAGTTTTGATGCCTTCAGTGTGATTCTACAATTTTCATAGTCATGAAAATACAGAAAAATCTTTGAATGAGAAGGTGTGTCCAAACTTTTGGTCTGTACTGTATTTCAGAGATTTACACAGAAACCCTGGTGCAAGCGCTCAGTGCAGAGTGCAGGATAAATGTGCGCTGAGTCTTACTGCAATCTTTGGGAGTCAGAAATGAAACAATTAACAGCAGGTGAAGAATTGGTTTTGTTTTTCGTGCGGTATAAGTGATTAGGCGACTTTGTTCTTCAGGTCAGTGCGATTATAGTGATACCATATTTATATCGGGTTTTTATGTTTGGCTGCTGTCACACATTAAAAAACGCTTTTTATTGCAAAAAATAGTTTTTGCATCACCATATTTTGAGAGCTGTAATTTTTCATTATTTTGGCCCACAGAGTCATGTGAGGGCTTGTTTTTTGCAGGACGAGTTGACGTTTTCATTGGTGTTATGTTCAGACACATGACATTTTTTGATTGCTTTCTATTCTGAAATTGGGAGACAGAATGAACAAAAAACAGCAATTCAGGAATTTTTTTTGGGTGGGTTTTATGTCGTTCCGTGGGTACTAAAATTGATAAGGCAGTTTTATTCTTCGGGTCAGTACGATTACAGCAATACCACATGTATATTTTTTTGTATGTTGTGTCGCTTTTACACAATAAAAACTATTTTATAGAAAAAATATTTATTTTTGCATCGCTTTATTCTGAGAGCTATAACTTTTTTATTTTTCCACTGTTGGAGCTGTATGGCATCTTGTTATTTTGCGGAACAATATGACGTTTTCAGTGGTATTGTGTTTTTTATATACGCCTTTTTGATTGTCTTTTATTCCACTATTTGTTCGGTGGTAGGATGATAAAGCATTGTTTTTTGCCTTGTTTTTTTATGGTGTTCACTAAAGTGGTTAACTAGTGGGACAGTATTATAGGTCGGGTCGTTCCGGACATGGCAATACCAAATATGTGTACTTTTATTTTTATATTTTTTTATTTTCATACAAATATTTATTTATTGATACAATAGCTTTTAATTTTTTTATTATTTTTTGACTTTTAAAAAAATATTTTTACAATTATTTTAAAAAATGTTTTTTTTTTTGCTTTTTTTTAAACTTTTTTACTTTGTCCCACTATGGGACTATAATTTTTTGCAGGCTGATCACTTGTATAGCATGGGGATGCAGTAGCATCCCCATGCTATACAGACTGTCAGCTCTGCACTGACAGAGAAAGTTGCTGATCATGCACTGCTCAACGGATCACCAAGGCAACCTTCGGGACCCTGCGTGACGACGCGGGGTCCGCGATCCAAGGGCAGAGGGGCTGTCATCCCTCTGCCGGCTCCTGGAATGCTGCAATCAAGTTTGATCTTAGCGTTTAGGGGGTTAAAGAGCTGGGAACAGTGCAGGACCGCTCCTGGCACTTAGTACTGGGAGTCAGCTGTCAGAATCAGCTAACACCTGGAGGCGATCGCGCGCACATAGCCCGTGTGCGCGCACGATCGCCTGGACGTAATAATCCTTCCCGCGTCAATAAGCACCAGAGCGTCGGGACGTATTATTACTGACAGTGTCTTAAAGGGGTTAAATAGATTGTGTGCAACAATGATGTTAATATCAATCTACACAGGGACAAAAATAATTATTAAGTAACAATGAAAGAAAGAAGTAGAAATGATCTATAAACCATTAAACATAGCAATACTCATAGAATCAATGACTTGAATTGAATAAAACATAAGTTAGCATGTGTTAGTACTCATGTAATAACTTGCATTGCATAACAAATTAGGTAGGTAATAGCAATGTAAAGGGTAAAAGGCTTGGTTAGGTTTTCAAGGAAAGATGTAATATCTCATGTTAGGAGCAGAATTGTGTTTTTAGTGATATTAGCTCTTCTAGCCAAGGAGTAGAAAGTGTCAGGACTCCCATCATAGTGGCCACTAGCCAACTCTGAGTTCAGTTCACACTATTATATAATTTTGTGATTTAGCCTAGCCTCATGATTATTGCAGCTATCGACATTTCAGTTTTTTTTAACCCCTTAACGACCAGACGTATTTTCATTTTTGCATTTTCATTTTTTGTTCCCCTTTTCCCGGAGCCATAACTTTTTTATTTTTTGGTCAAAATGGCGGTGTGAGGGCTTGTTTTTTGCGGGACGAGTTGTACTTTTGAACAACACCATTAATTTTGCCATATCTTGTATTTTAAAACAGGAAAAAAATTCAACATGCGGTGAAATTGCAAAAAAGTGCAATCCCACACTTGTTTTTTGTTCTACTCTTTTACTAAGTTCACTAAATGCTAAAACTGACCTACCGTTATGATGCTCCAGGCCATTACGAGTTCATAGACACCAAACATGTCTAGATTTTTTTTTTCTCTAACTGGTGAAAAAAAAATCCAAAGTTTGTTTAAAAAAAAAATTTTTTGCCATTTTCTGATACCCGTAGCGTCTCCATTTTTCGTGATCTTGGGTTGGGTGAGGGCTTATTTTTTGCGCGCCTAGGTGCCGTTTTTAATGATACCATCTTGGTGCAGATGCGATTTTTTGATTGCCCGTTATTGCATTTTAATGCATTTTTTTCTCTACACCAATTAGCGATCAGGCTAATCCTTTTTTTTTATTGAAAGACCGGGCGATTCTGAACGCGGCGATACCAAATATGTGTATGTTTGATTTTTTTTTATTGTTTTATTTTTAATGGAGCGAAAGGGGGGTGATTTGAACATTTATATTTTTTTTAATTTTTTTAATTTTTTTTTAAATATTTTTAAAAACTTTTTTTTCACTTTTGGCTTACTTCAATAGTCTCCATGGGAGACTAGAAGCTGCCATAACCCGACCGGCTCTGCTACATACAGGCGATGATCAGATCACCTATATGTAGCAGAATACCTCACGCCGGTGGTCGGCGCTCACAGCAATCCAGCTTTCACAACCATAGTGGTCTCCAGGAGACCTCTGGTTGTCATGTGAACCCATCAGTGACCCGCGATCACGTGACGGGGGTAACCGATAGGCGGATTTCCGTCACGATTGCTGGAAGCACATGTTACGGTAAATGCCACTGTCAGAGTTTGACAGCGGCATTTAACGATTCCACCCACGGCTATTCCGGGCACATGTCAGCTGTTCAAAACAGATGACATGTGCTGGGAAAGATCTGGGCTCACCGCCGGAGTCCACATCCAAAGGAAGGAGTCCGACATCAGCGTACTATTATGCCTGATGTCGGAAAGGGGTTAAAAAGACAGCTTGTGTCTGCCAGAACAGCTCTTGATTCTGGCAAATAAAAGGAGGCCCACAATAGGGTACCTCCACTGTAATATCCTGTGTGGACATGGGTTGTCCTCATTGTCGACATTTGCATGGGTTGAAATGTACCTGTATGGAGGCTGTCACACCAAATATTAAGGGAGGGAGTCCGACATTGGCGTAAATTTACGCCCGATGTCAGACTGGGGTTAAAGGACCAATATCTTTTTGTTGATATATTGTTTGGTAATCAATGTTTTATAACTATTTCTTAATAAATGTAACATTTTAAAAGAATCTATGACTAAACGTTTTCTGTTGAGTTTTTTGTACTCATTAAAGTACGGCTGGTTTCACACGTCCAACATTCACAGTTTAAGTACAGACCTCCTGTATGAACCATCTACAAGTCTTCTGATCCAAACTCAACCGCGTCTTATATACCTATGAGTCTGCTGAGTTTAGGTCATGAGACCCTCAACTAATCCAGACATTGTGGTTCCATATTTGGGGTGTGAATATCAGATATGTGAAATAAGCCTAAATGTCATAACATTTTCAAGGACTGAATAACAATCCAGAATGTTGGACACATTTCTATCCCTTTGGTCCCTTTAATGGCAGATTAAGTGGGGGGTCCAAAACTAACATTTATTTTAATCCTAAATGTCTCTTTTTAATGTCATAATATAATATAATCTCTTTTCTATTATACATTACGGTAATTAAAAATTCCATATTCCCTCACTGCACTATTTAACTGCTTTATTTTTTGTACTTTTTGCCTCTTTGGTGACTCTTGTTTGAGAACCCCCAGTGCATGCTGGGATACTCAAATGATCCATTATTGGGGACAGAGGCTGTGGTCACTTCTGCAGTCTCTGTCCCTACTCTGCAACGAAGCGTCATCAGTGACATCTGTTTCAGTGGCTGTGCTTATACATGATCTACTAAGCATTCATCGGTTGTCAATTCCGATGTATGCTCAGTAGGTTCGCTCAGTAGGGTCTTCTCATTGTGCAGTATACACAGTGACTGTGCGCTCCCTTGCCAGCTCTAATAAGTGACAAGGCGGCAAGACACTCACTGTCAGTGTGCATTGTAATGAGGAAACTTGGTGTTCAGGTAAAGCACAGACCAGCGCCACCCTAACAAGCACCGTAACATAGTAAAGTGCTTTTCCTGCACTCAACAGTAGAAAGGCATGGTTGATGGCTTTCAGTGCAGAAAGTCAGAAAGTCTAAGACCACCCTGCAGAAACTGGGGACTAGTAATGAGCGAGTATACTCGTTGCTCGGGTGGTGTCTGAGTATTTGGAAGTGCTCGGAGATTTAGTTTCTGTTGCCGCAGCTGCATGATTTATGGCTGCTGGACAGCTTGAATACATGTGAGGAATGCCTGTTTGTTAAGGAATCCCCACATGTATTCAGTCTGTCAAATAGCCGCAAATCATGCAGTTATGGCAACAGAATGTAAATCTCTGAGCACTTATAAATACTCGGAGATCACCCGAGCGTGCTCCGGAAAACCCGAGCAACAAGTATACTCGCTCATCACTACTGGGGACTTATTTCTGGCTTATGCTAGTATGAACATCAGCTCAAGTATGTTTTACCTGCTTAGTTTTCAGATCATAAAAATGCTTTTCCGAGCTTGAAATCTGAACTCCCTTTTGGCATATTTTGTACAATATATTTTTCTCACTGGCACAGTAAAGAATTCTGTAATACAGCAGAGAAATCTCTAGGTTTGTTTTATTTTTATTATTTTTTTAGTGTATAAAATTTTATTGAATGATGGATGATTTTAAATTTCTAAATATTATGAATAATATATCAGTAACTAGAATGCTTTTTTTGTATCATAATTACTCTTGTCAGTCAAAAAATCCCAAATCTAATAAATGCAGAAGTTTTGTTCATAGCTACATTTGCTAATTCCACTCAGTCACAGGTGCAGAACAGCAAAATTACAGCTAGTGCTTGAGCCGTCACATGACAGATACTAGCAACATTGGCCGGACCCCAATAACTTGTTTATTATTTGTGTATTTTTACATATTCAAAAATTGTCACCTTTTCACCTAAGCACAAGTGCAGGATTAAAGCTCGTGCAGTGACGCAGAGGAAGGACAAGTGTCAGACCTTGGAAAAACCCGGAAGCCATTTAGAACAGTTTGTCTTTTTTTTTTTTAGAGCTGCTTAGTCTCTGCAGATCTGGATAAGCTCTGATGGGAACTGATGGCATAAAAGAGGGCTGTTTTCCTCTAAAACTGTAGTTTCAGTTAATGCCCTATATTCAATTGAAAACAGCAGAATAAAAAAAAATTGAATGTTCCCCTCATAGATCTTTTATGACCACTTAGGAGACATATTGGGACATATTTAGTAAGCTAAATGTACCAAAATTCCAGTGTTATTTATGCACCAAAATTATATTTTTAAAATGTGTTTTAGAACTTTTTACAACATGTCTGACTCGAGTGATGTGGCTTAACTGAAAAATGTGTGGCTTATCAGGAATGGGGTGTGTCTTATCAGGAATGGGATGTGGCTTAACATGCAACACTGTGCGCCAGAATTGCGGCACACATTTTTCCCACAGAGTAAGATAACTTGGAAAACCCGAGCAACGAGCATACTCGCCCATCACTAATATTTATCAAACAGCATGAACCACTTTGATAAAGTTGGGACAAATTAACTGTCTTAACCCCTTCATCCCTGAGCCTGTTTTCACCTTCATGACATGGCCAAATTTTACAATTCTGACCAGTGTAACTTTATGTGGTAATAACTCTGGAACACATCAACGGATCCCACTGATTTTGAGATTGTTTTATCGTCACATATTGTACTTTATGATAGTGGTAAAATTTCTTTATTATGACTTGGTGTTGTTTATGAAAAAACAAAATGGGAATTTGGCAAAAAGTTGGAAAATTTTGCAATTTTTTAAGTTTTAAGTGACACCATTCTAAGAACTGCACCCCTCAAGGTGCTCAAAACCACGTTCAAGAAGTTTATTCACCCTTCAGGTGCTTCACAGCAATTTTTGGAATGTGGAAGGAAAAAAATGAACTTTTTGTCACCACCACATTCACAATTTTGGACCAAAACACTTATGTCGTTGAGAGGTTAACAATCATTTTTTCAATTTAAGGTTTATTTATTTTACAAAAAGTGTATATAACAGTGAGCAAATAAAAACAGGGAATAGGAAATAGTGAAATACAAACTAAAAATAAGTTTTAATGGGGTCTTTACTTTGGAAGGTGACATTTACTATGATACAAGCTGTGTAGTGTTAAAAAAAAGTAAACATCTTTACATAAAAATCAATACAACATTAAACTTTTGTACAACGGCTGATCCTTTCCAATAGATGTCACAAACAAGCTTATTATCATCTTGTGCAACTTTTTGAATCTGATTGCTTGTTTTGTAGCCTGGTCTCACTAAGTTTATTTACTGTACATTTACTTTGAAAGTATGTACTTATTTTCAAAAAGGAATGCGCACATCAAAAGTAAGTGCAGAAATGGGAAAAAAATCAATTATTCGTGATCATAAATTTTTTTTACCAAAGTGCTTGTGACTAATATGGCTCTAGGTAAGCTTCTCATGAATTGCTAAACAGAGTAGTGGATCATTTCTAAATATGCCTTAGCTGTAAAACCACATTTAAAGAAAAATTACATATGTTATTGAAAATAATGGGTTTGGACATTGTCCCTATTCTGCGGACTAGCTCCCATTCATTTGAATAGCAGTAGATCTGCTGTACCCAGAAGTGACAATGGACAGAAAAGTGTTAACATCCAGCCGAAACTGATAACAGCTAAT
>VIAB01006633.1:77199-100742 GCA_009801035.1 Oophaga pumilio | reverse complement strand
TGTAATTCATTCCACATCTCCTTTGCAGTTGCACACTTGCATATCTTGCAATATCTGGTTATCATCCACACTGAGGGAGATCATGCTTTGTGCTTTCTGATCCTTCTCTAGTCAATCATCTGGTAATGGATGAGGCACTTGTTCCTGAGTATATTTCCACGTACCTTCTCTTATGGGCAGCTTTTTCACCTTGAATTTCTAGGACACCTGGTAGTTCTGGTTAGTGAGGCTTGGCACTGAGAACTTGACAGGATTGTTGCTATTGGACATCTTCTCTGTTGCTCTTTGCTGTTTTTGCTTTTGCTTTGGGCTTCTGTTGCTGTGTTACTCTGGGGTTCTGTGTCACACTGGGCCCATAACGACAACAGAACTTCTTTATTCAGGAACAAGCAGGAACAATATATGATAGGCTTAAGGGTATGTTTCCACGGTCAGGAAACCATCCGGATTAGCTGCGGATTGAACGCTGTGTCCTACCGCAGCGTTTGATCCGCAGAGTCCAGATGTTCCTGCATAGTGGGGGGGATTTTATGAATTCCCGTCTCTACTATGAGTCCGATTACGTGGGTGACTCACCCGCTAAACCGGACATGTGGAGCGTCGCCGCAAGGTAAATAGCACAGTCTTATGTAACGGTGCGGCGATTCCGGATGTGTTCAATTAACACATTCGGAATCACTGCGCGTTCAGAAGGGGGCTTTGGGCGGAGCAGGGGTTCCACTCTGTCCAAAGCACATTGGTTCCCGACCGTGGAACCATAACCTAATAGATCAGGAATAAATCATTTGTGTGTCTCTACCTGTGCAGCATCTACAGCAGGCTACTTCTCTCATACACAGACACAGGAAATACAGTCACATGCTCTCCCTGTGTGAGACTCGGGGAGTTTTTTTTTTTTTGTTCTAACTTTACAGTATACAAATCTAGCAACTAAACACTCATAGACAGGAATGGAGTTGTTGCACCAAACATATTCCAACAGAATGGCGTACTATTGTGTTATTTTGAGATATATATATATGTAGTCGCAAAGTATTTTAATGGGTTTCCATTTAAAAATGTCAGTAAAAAAGAAATTGACCTTTGCTGATTTTTCACATCCAGTCTTACCTTATGCAACATTTTCAATCATTTGTTTTACTAATTGGAGTGATGCCGTGTGTTACCCCAGAATGTGCGATTTCGGAGCCTGGACCATTGGGATGAAGCTGCACGGCAAGGGGAAAAAAGTTGCACTCTATGGTCTCATGGACACGACCATATAACAGGTCTATGGAGTTGTACGGAGCTGTAAGAGGACATCCATTGAAGTGTATGGCACTTAACTACACCTACTTCTGCCTCCATTATCATACAGTTTTCCCTGTCCATTTCTGCTGAAATCTGACAGAACAAAACTGCAGCATGTTCCGTCAGGTCACCATGTTATGCATCTATTCTTCCCTTGAAGCATTGCTTCTGGTGGGAAATAGTCCTGTAGTACAAAGCCTTGCAGAGCTCCTTGGGGCAGCACACAGATTGCCTACAGCCTTGTAGTCTGCAGGGACTTCAGACAGGATCTGTGCACATTGTATATGTTACAAACATGACAGATTAGAAGCATTTTCAGACAATTTGGATTTTTACTGAGTACAGATAAATAATAGGTATAGAAAAATACAGGGTGTGAGAATGTATGTCCATTGTTAGGGTATTTGCTATTGTTAATTGCACATAATAAAGTCCTTTCTCATGATCTGCAAGTGGAAGGTGTGTAGATACTAATTTCATTCAAAGACTAACTGTTGTTTTAAATTTTATTGTACAAATCAATAGTACACGTGAAAATAAGCAACTTTGTAATATAGCTTATCAGAGAAATATGCTTCTTTTTGCATCTGGACTGATTTTCCACTAGCAATTTATGGGTAAAATCTGTATTTAGTGACATAAAATTTTCCCATTATTTAGATAGGAGATGACAGTTGGTGCTTAAAAAATTCTATGGAGGGGAGGAGCTAGAGGCTGACTTTCTGCTACAAGTTCTCTTGAAACAACAGTTAGTGCTCATTAAGTTCTGTGGAGAGCTGTGACTGTCATTTCAGGAAAACTTGCAGCAGAATGTCTGTGTCGGCCTCTAGCCCCTCCCCCTCCATAGAATTTTGAAAGCACTAACTGTCATCTCCAATCTCAGCAATGTCTATATTTACTAAAGACAGATTTTACCCAGGAATTAAGAATTTTGAGAATGAATGATCAGTTCAGGAGAAAGAATCAGATTTCTATGATAAGATATATTACAAAGTGTATTCTTGTACTATTGATTTGTGAAATTTAAAATTAAAACAATGGCTACTCTTTAAAACAATGCTTGCATGGCAGCTTGTCTATGGCTTCAGATGAAGTGATTTCTGTAAATGTTGTCTTATGGGTTTTTTTTTCATCTAAAAGCAGCTTATCTCCTCGCCAAAAAGAAAAAGGACCAAGAGATTGAAGCCCAACCTTATGTCTCCCGACATAATCAGTTGAGGGACAGTCGAAAGGTCCCCCATAAACATTAGATGGCGACGTTTATGTAATGAGTATGAGCTTCCTAAAGGATATCTGTTTTGGTAGCAAAGAAGGTGGTTTTCATGTGGGACATAAAATGAAAAATAGAAAAAAGTGAAAAAAAACCACCCTCAATTTTATTGAAAAATGTACCCATAATAAAAATAAATATTGTCACAAAATTATTTAAAAAAAATGCCAATAAATGAAATTATTTAGGTAGCCGAACACTTGAGAAGGAAAAGACCGTTAAACTACCAAAATCTCTAAAAAAAATGAAAAGAAAATCAGTCCTGAGGGGGTTAAAGCGAGCGCCCCGAGTGCTGCTTTCCATCCATCACTTTCTAAATAGAATGACTTGAAGTGTGAATATAAAGCGCAGTATAAAAGCTTCTTCCGCTACGGCTCTGTCTGTCGATATATTAGTAGACGTCTCAGTGCAGATGAGTTCTGCTCAGCGTTCTCATTTATCCCTGAAGACTTCATTATAGCGGCCAGAATGGATGTCGTGTTTTCCGCATATTTATAGAGGCCGCTTTACATTATTTTTCTTTACTAGCCAATTATACCTCCAGCTGATTAGTGAGATGTTCACCAAATTGACAATGAAAGTAATAACATGCGCCAGGCCTTAGTAGTCATCTTGCTTTTCCTTACTATTTTATTAGTTCTTAATCTCATATTTAACTTTTAAGGATTTCTAATGAGGAGCGGTGGGGGATCATAATTAGGAGGGTTCGATTTGCTGAATACAATATGAAGCTGCAGCCGGCCATAGATTTCCTCTGGAGCGGATGCAGCCATGTTTGTCTTATGTTGTACAGGGCCTTTAGTGGTATTTTTTCTATAGGTTCTGCAATATTTTGCATCTAATTTTTGTTATTTTTGCTTCCAGTTGTCTGTTAAGGTCCCATAACGAACCACAAGACATTCAGGTGAATGAAGAGGATGAGCCTCCGACGGAGCAGGATAAGAGGAAAACAATGGTACGTCATATAATAAAAAGTACACAAGATGGAAAGTCCACATGGACATATATAATCGTAAGTTCGGTTCACACTCGTACTGTGCTCTCCGCTGAGAACTACATTTGGGGATTCTGGCGGAATCCATGAAAAACAGGATTCTACATATTTTGCTCATGTCGGAAAAATTGGAATCCTGCCCGGAAGGAGGCCACATTGTCTATGCCATCTTTATTGAAGTGAATGGCGCTGTATGTGTGTGAACCAAGTCTTAATGGCGCTGTGTGGACCTGTTAGCATCTACTGTTCACTTTATTGCATCAACCTGTTTCCTGACTTTGTTAAAGACCATGCTGACTCTGAAATATAGCCGTAATGTAATCTACCTCCTACTGTCCTTTCCCTCCTGGCTTCCCCGCGGTCTGGTTCTTCATCACAAGCTGTATCGGAGAAGCTCCAGCCGGCCACCACAGGTTGCCCACCATCGATCTAGAATTGATAAACCTCATGGCCTCGGTGTTCCAATTGAGAACATTTAAGCTACTAAACTTTTGTTCTCCTGCCCAAAGGAGCTGCAAGAACCCCCCGGAGCAAGTAAATTTCCACTCACGTCTGTGCCTTAATAGCGTCTTTAACCTGCGCTCTAATTTTCTATCGTCAATCATCATCTTCGGTCGAGTAACTGCGGGCCGGGTCTTACAATCCAGCAGTATATCGAACACCACTGCCATTACACACACAAGATGCAGTTTACTAATCATTACTTCATGACGTTATCTTCTCTAAGACAACCATTTTGGAGGGTATTAAGTCACGTACCGCAGAGAGGCCGGCACCGTACACAGCCTTCGCGGCATTCCTGTGCTCGGTCTTCATTCTGCGGGGTGTTCATGTAGACGACACACTTCAAGGCCGGTAGCGAAGCGTTTAATTAGGTGCAAATGTGAAAATGAATCGTTTTTAATGAGTTTTCTATTGGAAAAGATAAGAAGAGTGAAAATTGCAGCTTTGAGGTTTTTTTTCCGAAGCGACCAAGGCTGTAAATGTATCCATAGCTCTAAACGATGTATTGTTATTAATGCCAGTGCCGCTAAATAAGATGTGACAATCAACTGCTGCTGGGACATCGCCATCCAGTGCCTTAGCTCGCGTGGGGACCGGGAACACTGTAAATTAGATTGATTACTTGCGGGTTGTGGGATTTGTCAATCTACATTAGAAATGTCATGGAGTAATTAACTGTAGCAATATGTCCCTCTCATCCTATCTATTTCAGTTATTGCCACCTCGATCGGTCTGAAACGTAGAATTTCTGAGACTTATTACATCAGACGTCCACAATGTCTACCCCTCTGTAAAACACTGTACGTTGTACGAAGTGGATGGTGTAATATATATAATGGTTACACACAAAAGAAAAAAAGAACATTAGGTCGTCTCACCATGGTCTTGTCTCCTGGTGAGAACCCTCAGAAAACCCCTGTCACCTCGCCACAATTTGTTTAAAAAGAAAAGCCCAACTTTACTCACCCTCCCTGGATCCAGCGCTGAGTCTCCAACACTTCTGCTCCCGCTGTCTGCTGTTGTCCGCAACACTGATGTCACGTCGACAGCGCTGCAGCCAATCGTTGAGCTTTGAGTAGCTCATGCCGTCAACGTGACCAAAGCCGCTGAGCTCTGTTTTTGGCCGCAGAGCTGTCAACGTACAGATAGTAACGGATACCAGGAGCCGCGGTTGACACTTAGTGCTGGACCTGGAAGGGCGATGATGATTTATTTATTTTTTACAAAAAAACTGGCCCTGGACTCAGAGTTTTTCTGAAACCTGATCAACCATTTAACACAGGGAACTAATAGCTGACCCTATTGTAGCCCTATGAAGAAAAGGACTGGGGGCATCAAGAGGGCGAGAACTATCCTTTATGGTCGGCCACAATCGTACCTCTATCCTAGAAATTACATATTTGGCTCCAGTGTCCATGGCCTTGTATTGGTTTGTCATTTGTGCTGGCTGGCTGACTTATTACATGGATTTTAGGCTTTTTTTCTGTCCTGTATACTTGGCATTACTGATTTTTAGGTTATTTAAAGTATGGCCCGAGGAGGAAGGTATGTGTGCTATGCCGATTCCTTCCATAAAATACAGTAAACCTATGAACTGTAAAAGGAAAGCTTCCATAGTCGGGAAGACTAGATGGTAAATCAATATAGTCATACAGCGGTGTGCATAAGTGTTACCAGGGAATCGATAGTAACATAAGACATTATCATGACTTTTCCTCCAGTAATGACTGTATGATTTCTGTACAGACAGGTTGTGCTGTTTTCAGCGGTGCTGTTATGTATGGGGCACGCATGTGTCTGTATCGCCATGGAAAAACACTTGTGAAATGTGGACTGAGTTTCTCGTGTGAATGAGGCCTTACATTACACATTTGTCAGACAATGAAGCAGATGTTCTAAGCACTTTCTAGATGCAGAGCTCAGGTCATCTTCCATAATTATTTTATACTTCTCGGCGTTTTCTCCCCTCCAAAAAAATGGATACTCCTGCTGTCACAGCTGCGCACCTCCTGGGGTACATGCACAAGAAGGCGCCATATTATTATTATATTTATCTAGTACTCACATATTTTGCTCCCTGTTACCATTGGGATTCCCAATTTAAATTCCAAAGCCCATGATGTGTTTTTTGTGTCTTTTAAGCATATTAGAGGAAACTAGAGCACCTGTAGAAACAAATGAAATAAATAGGGCGAACATAAAATCTCCATACTGGAGTCAATCGCAGGAAGGGATAGTCTTACATGCACAAGGCAAGTGAGCAGAACACTCTGATTTCATTGTGATTGACCATCCATGTGCTGTGTGGGGGTGTATTTAATTTTTCCCTGACAGCAGGAAGAAGAGTCAATGTACCTGATTCCTTGATCCTACAGAAGAAAAGCCACTGCCAGAATACTGGGGCAGCAGCTCATTCTTTTCTCACCCTGGAAAACTCTTGTATGTTCTGCAAAATATGTGTTAGGACATGAGATAGTGGGTAGACTAGGAGTGAATGTGCATTTTGTCAACAGCTATCAACTGTACATGGGGACCACAGTACTTTAAAATGATTGCAAGCAACACATCAGTTACCTAGTATGAGTACAGGTGGCCATGCACATTAGTCTTTGACTGTTCATGTTACCACTTTCATGTTTATTTCAGTTACTCCGGTTTCACGCATCTGTTTATCGAGTATGTACCGTGATGGCAAGATCGACTGCAGCTCTCCTGACCTAAACTCAACAGTCATACATAGGTCTATGAGGCTGTTGACTTCAGGTCAGGAGACCTACAGCCGATTTTGGCAAAGCAATGAACCATAGACGTGTGAAGCCAGCCTTAGAAGTGTAGATTATGGGTAATCGGTCGCTACTCGTCACGATTTTCCAATTCTACTTTCTCCAGGGAACAGTCGGGAGTCCACATACATATTTGACTCTCATTTGGTTGTCAGCTCTACCTCTTCCCATTCACACGTGTTACCCATAGGGCATACATGTCAAACTCAGGACCACAAACCAAACCTGGCCCGCAATATAGTTGTTTGGCCTGTGAGAAATATCAACTGTCTACTAGATATCAACTGTCTACTAGAGCGGGCCTACCAGTAGACGACGCATGCTACTACTACAAATCCCATTTCTGGTCCAGCACTTGGTTACTACAAGGCTGTTTACAACACGCCCCGTAGTAACGCCTTCACAAGCTGTGATGCAGGGCTTCAGCCAACCCATCGGAGCCCTGTGATCATGTGATAGGGGTGCCAATGGGCGGGGTTTGTGACGCGCTTCCTGTAAGGGCTAGTTAAATGCCGCTGTCACAGATTGACAGCATCATTTAACATGTTAAACCAGGATTGTGATTCCATCTGCAGCTGTTAGGGGCACATTACAGCTGATCAAATCAGCTTTCATGTGGTGGAAAATATGCAGGCTCAGCTCCTGAGCCCGCATCAAATTCCGGAAAACGACATATGACATGCCTATACATCACAGGTCGTGAAGGGGTTATTCAAAAATTTGTTTTCTTATGAAAAGGTTCATTGTTATATTTGATGATAAGGAAAACATTTCCACAGTTATTTTTAAATAAATATCAAGGTTGGCCCGCGACTTTGTCAAACTTTTTAATTTTGCCCACTGTATATTTGCGTTTGACATCCATGCCATACGAAGATACGACTTACCCACTGCGCGACATCTCCAGCAAAGGATCATCTCCACATGTTGAAATCCAGCATTCCTGCTTCTTGTTTCCTACCACATCTACCACTGGAGGAGAATCGGGCCACCCTCATACACATCGAATGTTCAGCTAGTCCAAAGATAAGCAGTATAACGACAGCAAAATTAAAAAAAAAATCTACAAATTGTTTAAAGGGAACTTGGCATCCAATCTGCAGGCACCATGTTATAGAGCAGAAAGAGAATGAGATTAATATATAGTTTTGTGGGAAAAGATTCACTATAACCTGTGTTTTATTCACTTAAACCTCTGTTTTTATTTCTGGGGTTTTCAGTCCAGTGGGTGGTCCGATCAGTGACTGACAGCTTTCTATGTATAAGTGTGCACACAGAGGTACAGTAGCTGTCTGTCACTGATAGGACCGCCCACTGGACTATCAGTGACTGACAGCTTTCTTTGTATAAGTGTGCACACAGCGGTAGCTGTCAGTCACTGATAGGACCGCCCACTGGACTATAAGTGACTGACAGCTGTCTATGTATAAGTGAGCACACAGAGGTAGCTGTCAGTCACTGATAGGACCGCCCACTGGACTATCAGTGACTGACAGCTGTCTATGTATAAATGAGCACACAGAGGTAGCTGTCAGTCACTGATAGGACCGCCCACTGGACTGAAAACCCCAGAAAGAGCCGAGGATTAAATGACTAAAACACAGGTTGTACTGAATCTTTTCCCACAAAATTATACATCAATCTACTCAGCTTCTCCTGCTCTACAACCTGATGCCTGCAGATTGGACTGCATTTTCATGGTGACAAGTTCTCTTTAAAAATAAATTGGCTGTTTTTGTGACCTAGAACAATGGAATATGAGAATTTGGCAGTAATGTATCCACAAGTAATGTTGGTGTTTTTTCCGCTTGCCCTACATGACGTTAGTCTCGGCTGAGGATAGGGTTAATCGTCCTCGGCAGTTTGCTGGTAATCCCTGTCGGTGCGGATATTAGCCGGCACTTACTGCAGTCTAGGCTTCAGGAACGCAGTCTGTGCTGTTTAGCGTTTCTTACATATAGGCAGTTAATTAAATGAATTTGTCATAAAGCGTTTACCTTGTAATTAAACCCCATTATGGGAGCTCACATTGAGCGAGAGGAAGACTTGGAAGGGTTTCACGTCTCCCCTGCTGAGGTGGTTCCTTAATTAAAGTAATCTGCAATTAAATCATAAGTTAGACCTGATCATTGTGAAATGTGTCAGCCGGCGTCTCTTCCTAATAATGGCTCTTGTCAATCCCTGAGTGACGTTGTGACTGGTGAAGTCTAATGAGAAGCTTGCAGGGGCTTTCGCGATGATTGTTTGATATGGGATCTGCATTTATTTCCCCCTGTATTTTGATTTCCGCTACTGCCGAGGATCAGTGGAGCGGCACAAAGAAAAGATCAAACTGTGCCTTCTTCTGATGCAGACCTCTGGCCTTATTCGGGAGCCAGGCCGCTTTTACTGTTTGGATTTATTAGATTTTTTTTCTATTTTTTCAGAACACCAAAGGTGAGATGGAAATGCGCCTAAGTAATGGAAACATAATCTAATGTGTATGGCCTCTTAATGAGGGGGCCTGGTACGTGAGCATCGTACCACCGCCCTGTTCTTTGCACAGATGACTTTGG
This sequence comes from Oophaga pumilio, assembly GCA_009801035.1. Lineage (NCBI taxonomy): Eukaryota > Metazoa > Chordata > Amphibia > Anura > Dendrobatidae > Oophaga > Oophaga pumilio. Next base: position 91,346 of record VIAB01006633.1, on the reverse strand, counting down.
GACTAGTGGACTTGGGATCTATGGGGCCTCAGCAATGATTTTTTAATCAGGGACAAAACTTTTAAAGGAGTAATTCGTCCTTTTAAAAAATTATTTTAAAATTTGCAATATTAGAAAAAATACAGGTACTGAAGTTTATCTAATAGCAAAGATGCCAAGGAGGTTTGTTCTGAGCTGTAGTCCTGGCATACGCTGGCTACTCTCCTACTGTGGATACATGTTCTCCTTTCTCTGTCCACAAAGTACAAATGCCACTCGCCCTAAATGTACTGGGACAGATGATATCACAGTTCTGTATCCAATATAGCGCCCCTTAAAGCTTTCTCCTATCCTTAACTATCCACAGGTGAAATGTTTTCAGAGTAAGCAGATTTTCCCACTTCTGCGTTAGATGGCAGTTAGTGCTCATAAGGTTTTATGATGGAACTTGCAGCAGAATAACTGTGTCGGCCTCTAGCTCCTCCCCCTCTCCATTAAATTTTAAAAGCACCAACTGCCATCTCGTATCTCAGTTATGGGAAATCCTTGAATTGACAATGAAAGATCAGTCCTGACGGAAAAAGAAGCAGATTTCTCTGATAGCTATATTACTAAGTTGCCTATTTTCATGTGAACTATTGATTTATGAAATAATAATTAAAACAATGGCTACTCTTTGTATCTGCTGAAATCTTCCGCTCCCTCTTATAATTAATTCTTAGCCGGGTACTTTCCTGTGGCGTAGATAAGAGGGCACAGAGCCAGGCAGGGGCAGTGCTTCTGTCTGTCTGCTCGGTTTACTGCTGTCTCACCCCTTCGGCTTCACTACATCACACTTATTAGGAATCCTTTGTGTTATGTCCTCCGCATTCTCACCTTTATCACTGATCAATGAACATGTACCACATATAGAGTCTGTAGAAGAAGGCTGTCAGGGATGGGATGCTTCAGCAAAGGAAGGGGTGGAAGATTTACAAAGGAGAGACTTCAGATCAGGGATTTGGAGGGGAACTTAGTTCCCATTTCCATTCAACTGGAGAGGGACCGCCCGTCATTTGCCACCAGCGCATGAAAACGACTGCGCTGCTGCTAACAGGAAGACGGCATAGAACCATACCAGAAGCACTGGTGAGGGGTAATAGGTTTTGATTCTGGGAAAATCCCATTAAAGTTGGCTTAATACTCCACAGGACGGGTTATAAGAGTACCACGGCTGTCGCCTCCGCTCATCAGATTAGGAGTCTCTTGTCCCCAATGTGAATGGAGCGGTAATGGAAAATGTGCCCTGCTGTGTCATTCAAAGTTAATGGGACTGATCTATATTGCTGGACTACAACACTCGTTCTCCATCAGCTCTATAGGTGTTACGGCATCATACATTGTTGACTAAAATGACAGTCCTTTAAAACTGTGGATTGTCATTTTCAAGAATCAGTGAGTTGTCCCAGTGATCAGACTCCGCTCATCCATAGAATAAGTGATAAATCAGTTTTAACTCTGGAAAAGTCCTTTAAAGGGCATCCGTCAGTAGGATCCACCCTCCTAAGCCGCCTATATGGGCACGCAGGTCGTGAAAAGTTGTCACATGATACCTTGTTATCTGCAATCTGATGAATAGTTCCCTCAAAAATCAACATTTTTTTAAATGCAAATGAGCTGAAAAGATCCCTCTGCCAAACTAATGTCGATGTTTGGGTGGAACCATTCATCAGATATCAAGATATCATTTAGCACCAATTTCTCTGACCTGCATACCATGCAGATGGCTTGTTGATCCTCCTGACAGATGCCAGGAGAAACTCTCCAAGTACTTTTTGTATTTGATGGATATTAACCGATATTGTACTTCAGTCAAGTGTGATTTGCAGTTGACAGCTCAGTGCAATCACGTCAATATGTCTGAGCTACAGTTTTTCAATATTAATTAGCTTTAGGCTGATAGCTTCATCCAGGACCTCCTTAGTCTCTGAGGGCCAGATATGGTAACTATGGAGTTTAGCATTTGATATAAATGCAGACGTGCAGCAGCTTTAAGGCTTCATAGGTTGCAGGCGCACCTGGATTCTCGTGCCAGAGGAGACCTAGAGCCTGTCAGCCATGGTTAGGGGCCCTATGCCAGATCCTCCTCTGCACATACCCACTTCCATTTTAGCCTGGTTTGACCCGATACTGAGCATTTATATTACCAATCTATTTCAGTGTCCTAAAATGACATTTTTCTACCTATCTGTTTTCTGAAATTAATGTGACTTTGACTTAACAACATATTTAAATCTGTTTACATGACGATTATCCTTTTATTCCCTTATCTGAGATTTACAAATGATTTAATGGAAAAAGCTTATCAAACTTTATTATAGCTAACAAAACATGAAATCTACCATTCTGTCTGGATTGGCGTACGCAATGCTATGTGACACTGGTTGCAGCTAGAATATAAAGTATAGAATGCAGATCTTGGTATCATATTAAATGTTAACTCGTTAGCAGGTTTTTAGACCGCCGAAGTAAAGTACCTGTAATGACGATTACTTCCATACTCATATTTCATAAGTACACGTCTCCTTTGTCTTGTAATCCATCTGCAAATTCTTATGCAATTGAGGTTGCAAGTGCAGGAGCTTGGTCTGCACTTACAGCTCTCAGACCTCTTTCTCCTCCTGGCACCGGCCTTTTTCTCCTCCTGGCACCAGCCTCTTTCTCATCCTGGCACCGGCTTCTTTCTCCTCCTGGCACCGGCTTCTTTCTCCTCCTGGCACCGGCTTCTTTCTCCTCCTGGCACCGGCTTCTTTCTCCTCCTGGCACCGGCTTCTTTCTCCTCCTGGCACCGGCCTCTTTCTCCTCCTGGCACTGGCCTCTTTCTTCTCCTGGCACTGGCCTCTTTCTCCTCCTGACACCGGCCTCTTTCTTCTCCTGGCACCGGCCTCTTTCTCCTCCTGGCATCGGCCTCTTTCTTTCCTGACACCGGCCTCTTTCTTCTCCTGACACCGACCTCTATCTCCTCCTGACACCGGCCTCTATCTCCTCCTGACACCGGCCTCTTTCTCCTCCTGACACCGACCTCTTTCTCCTCCTGACACCGGCCTCTTTCTTCAACTGACTCTGGCCAGTAATTGACATGTCACTCTTCTCAGTAGCCCGCTACTCCTGCTAACATGTTGTCGAGATGCTATCATTCCCAAGGGTGGCACATGCGCAGATTGATAGTTTGACTCTTGCGACGTCATCAGGAAGTTACTGCGCATGCACCACCCCCACGATTGACAGCATCTGCGCAAGATGTATGTCGGAGTGAGCAGGTGGCAGAGAAGAGTCATTCACTGGCAGGAGGCCAGCGCTGGGAGTAGAAAGAGGCTGGAGGCAATTGCGAACTCATTTGCATGTGAATTCGCCAATGGATTTCTAGACAATGGGTAACATAGATATGGAAATAATCATCATATCATAACAGGCACTTGACTGTAATGACGTTACTTTTTAACTAAATTTAACTACTAGATTGAACAAGAAGTTATAAAACCGACATGTTCTACTCGCCAATAATCATCTGGTTAGTGCCGAAATGGTGGCTAGCCTCTGTGCCTTCACTGTTAGGGATAGCTGCATGTAGAAAGATCACAGCTTGTTACTGTCTTCTTTCCCCTGTACAGCCTTCCTTGACATCAGGATCTGTTACAGGAACTTTTCCTCATGTTATCACCCTTTTTTATTTGCATATGTAATCACCTCCTGCTTTGAATCAAGACATATGTTGAATATGTGATGAAATATTAGAGAGAGAGGGAACCTTGCTCTGTTCTTGCACAGGTGCCCTCTACCGTGGCTACTGGTGATGAGTGAACGTGCTCGGGTGCTAACCAAGTGTCTCCGGTGTGCTCGAAAAATACATTCGAGTCCCCATGGCTACATGTCTCGTGGCTGTTCAACAGCCGCAACACATGCAGGGATTCCCTGTTTCTTTGGCAAAATCCCTGCATGTGTTGTGGATGTCGAACAGCCCCGAGACATGTAGCCATGGGGACTCGAATGTATTTTTCGAGCACGCCGGAGACACTGGGCTAGCACATGAGCATGGTCAGATAACACCTTCTCGGAGCACGTTCACTCATCACTAGTGGCTGTTCAAACATATAACACATTCAAAGTGATCTATCTGTACATAATATGTAAATATGACTGGTTTGCAGAAATTATTGGGGGCTTTGCTTTGTGTCTTCCACATTGCATTTTTTAGAGTTTTTTGAATTTGCCGCCTTCCGTACAGGGGGGCGGTAGGAGTCACGACCCAGTTTTAGACTTAATTAAGCACAACAGACATCCTTGCTTCTAATTCTCTTGTAAACGTAGCAGAAGCTGGAAGGTGTAAACTTTGCCTCTCCGCTTACACATGACCTCACCAAATAAGCCGTGTTTTCGGCAGTCTATGACCCATGGAGAAATTGTGCTCCATTCTTTGCTCAGACTGACATCTTCCTCGACGCCGTGTAACAGAGGCACAACAGCGTAAATATTTTTGACTGCTGTGTAAGACGTAAGTCATCCAAAATACAAGCCTATGACTTTGTGTTTTCACAGCTCCATTTCCTCCCAGGCTTTGCCAGCTCACTAAGAATTGTTCATCAGAGGTTTTTTGTTTTTGTTTGTTTTCTCTTCTAATGAAATTTTGTAAGCAGCTTCCCTCGCAGCACAAGACTATGCGCACTCCACGCTCTGAATAGAGGATGGGATTCGGGGAGCTGTCACATCACATTGTAGATCATCCCGAATTTGATCACAATCCTCCTCTTTGTAGATTGTGGTTCCTCGCCCTGATGGAAAAGACACAGAACCTTAAACATAAAAGATATATTAATAGACATACTGTAATATGTCTAAATAGATTTTGGACTGACATAGATATGATATAGAGCGATGTATCCGAGGTGTAAGTACAAGATAGAAACATATAAGAGATATATGAAGGATGGAATAAGACAGTGATAATATCTCTAAAGCGCTGGCGAGTATGTTAGCACTATGTAAGGAAGCAAAATAAGAGGTTTAGATAAACTCGAGCTATAAGAAGAATAGATTGATATGAGATATTAAAACAGACGGATTGATAGAGATTTTAGATGCATAGATATTAGATAGCCACTGACCCCCCCGTCGTCGCCATACCCTGTCTTTTTAGAGAACAATGGTCCTGAAACAGAAATCCTATAAGTAACTGTCTTGGATAATTCTAAAACCCAGTTTTTTTAAGCCACAAAATGGCTACAATAGTATGAAGATGGTGGCAGAAGGCAAGAAGTCTGTTTCCTTAAAGGGACTCGGTCAGAGTTTTGCTATTTAATCCGAAAGCAGCATAATACAGGACAAGAGACCCTTATTCCAAGGGTGTATCACTTATTAGGCTGTGTGTTGTAGTTTCAATACAATCAGTGTTTTATCAGCAGGAGATTATTAGTACAGAACTAGTTCACACGTTTCAGACAGTCCAGCTGATCTGTGTAACACAACCCGCACCACTGATTGTCAGCTCTCTCACAATGTATATGGGAAGTAAGCTGCAAGTCAGTGGTCTGGGCGGCGTTATACACAGCTCAGCATTAGAATTAAATCCCTAGAGATAGCACCATCCCGTATCCAATGTTCTCTACATGTACTATTCCTATTTACTCACTTACATACTGCAGGGTTTTTGCTCATTTTGTTTTTATCCTAATGTAACATAATTACATCCAGGGGCCCAAGTAAGAGGGCCACATTGACTTCTAAAGCTGCAGGTAGCTTGTGTCACAGACATATAAAGAGATGCATGATGAACTTTTTGACTGCAAAGAGCCCATATACTGCTCTTTCACAGGGGCCCTCTTCTGTCCGTGTCCGCTCCTGAATAGGTGGCTAAATAGATTCCGTATTTTGCGGATTATAAGACTCATCCGTTTATAAGACGCACCCCAAATTTTGGGGAGGAAAATATTTTTTTTTTAATAAAATGGTGTTGCGTGGTATAATCCGGTGTTATAAGCTTTTACAGTAGCTTAGCTGAGGAGCGGCGGCGATGAAGCGGGGTCCCAGGTGGCAGGGTCGCTGCTGCAGGAAGGTGGCAGAGGCAGGACATGCTGTGGGCCCCAGGCGGTGAACTCTGTAAAATAAATGTCCACCTAAGGCGGCTCATGCACAATTGAGATCTCGGGCGCTGCCCATGCTCCACCTCCAGGGGCCATTTTCCTTGAAGAGTATGGAAAGTGCAGGTCTCTGGGCTTTCACAACATATCGACGGAGACCCTGCACCACCGAACACCCCGTCCTACTAGCCTGGGGCCCACAGCATCACCCCACTTCTGTCTCCACCGCCACCAGAAGCTTCCTGCAGTAAGAACCCTGGGACCCCGCTCCACCGCAGCCAGTAAGCTCCACCGCAGCTACAATTCAGATTATAAGACGCACCCCCATTTTCCCCAAAAAAAATTTTCGGAAAAAAGTACGTCTTATAATCCAAAAAATACTGTAATTTGATTAATAGATGTTAGATTGATTTTACGTTTCTACTCAGCCTTTTCTCTATTAAGAAAAAAAAAATGATTCTTTGCCTCTTGTTTGATGATCTGCCACCTGACAGATTAGCGGTGTCGCGGTGAATTGTGGCCACCTCTGGGCCCGGCCGATCTCGCTTTCCGTGCTAAGCTGTTTACATTCGTTGTGCTTTGATACTTGAACAAATGCTCTATTCTACAGTATACCAACTCCAGGGTCATCCTCGGATGTCGTACACAGCAGATCAGATCGAAACAAGAAATGTATTCTGTAAAACCTGTGTTAGCCAATTAACCGGAGAAGTACAAGCCGGAAGATCATTTTCCTGTAGTCATTTAAAGGCCCTTTAGTATAATTCTGAATGAGCTAATTATATCCTTTCTTTCCGTTTTTTTCGAGGTTATGACTGAACAGGGAAAATAAGTAAATAATCGGAAGAGTCTGCATCAGGTTTATCTTGAATTAAAGTACTTAGCAAGTAGCAATGAAATTGATTTATTCCCGGAGGACTTTGGTCGACTCTTTAGAAAACAGGCAGGTTTCTTTACTTGCTCTGAAAGGTCAAGTCTTTGTGATATTTTGTGGACACTGAGAGATGCAGCCATGATCACAGATCCTGATGGTAATTACTGTGACCTTAACTTACAGCGCTGTGCCCAATAAAAGAAACACTATGGGTAAAGAAATAACAAAAGAAATCTAGGTAGTGCAAAAAGTAAAATAACAGAACGATCTTCTTTTCACATCTAGAGTTGGGTAAAAGTGAGTGAAACTAATGACTGAAGATACAAATCCAAAGACCTATAGCACATAAAACTATGTAGGTGCCAAGAGGTCTACAAGAAAATTGCTAAGTTTGGTTTTAATTATATTTTTCATGTTATTTTTTTCTTAACGCTTTCCCACCATGGCAAATTTTTTTTTCTGCACTTTCTTCCAAGAGCCATAACATTTTTCTTTTCCCATTGACATATGGGGACTTGTTTTTACACAAGACAATTTATAGTTTTGAATCAATTCATTCATTTGAACATACAATGAACTGGGAATGGGAAAAATGTCAATTAAAAGTGCGGTGAAATGCTGGGAAAAAACAATTCCATAAAATGTGGGGTTTTTTTCTCTATTATTTGAGACCCCTAACTTTTTTATTTTTCCATGTAGCAGTGAGGGCTTGTTTTTTTCGTGCTAGGCTGTAGTTTTTATTGATACCATTTTGGGGTATGTAAGGAAAACTAGAACATCAATAAAGCAACATTAGTGTAAGGGCCCCGTCACACATAGCGACACACCAGCGATCCCGACAACGATATGAACTTGTCAGGATCGCTGGTGTGTCGCTACATGATCGCTGCTGAGCTGCCAAACAGGCAGCTCTCAGCAGCGATCAAGACAGCGACTATGCGGGTAACAAGCGGTGCACATCGCTTAGTTACCCGCAGTGTACGTTAGATACCATCGCTCTGGTGCAGGGAGCTGGTAACCAAGGTACACATCGGGTTTCTAGGCACCGCTCGGCGCTTAGAAACCCATTGTGTACCTTGGTTACCAGCTCCCCTGCACCAGCGCACTGGTATCTAACGTACAAATCGGGTTTCTAGGCACCGCCCGGCGCCTAGAAACCTGATGTGTACCTTGGTTACCAGCTGATCGCTGATCTCCCGCCTGCCACACGCATCGATGCGTGCTGGCCAGCGGGAGACCAACGATCAAAAAAATGTCCAGGACATTCAGCGACGATCAGCGATACCCAGCAGGGGGGCTGATCGTCGCTCAATGTCACACACAGCGATATCGCTGGGGAGATCGCTGTTGCGTCACAAAACTTGTGACTCAGCAGCGATCTCGCTAGCGATCTCGCTATGGGAGAGGGGGCTTTAGTCTGCCATTCCCAAGATTGACACTACACAAAGGTCACAACATCTAAGTACTCTTATTGCAGGAGCATGGAACCAAGGAGGTATCACTGAGACTACAAAGGGTGTCAATTCCTGACACATCCGCCTGTTGACCTAGGCTTCAAAGCTTGGCTGAGTGTTCTTTGTGGCCAGGTTGGACATTTACTATATGGAGGGAGGTTGTAAGAAGTAAGGTATTTAATGTACAAGATTCTTGCCCCTAATTAGCTCACGGTCCAGTTATAGACCTGTGATTTCCATCCTGGAACCTTGAGCCCAGTACCAGGCTTATAAAAGATGGGCTACATAATGGAAAGACGTTTGCATATGGTGATCGGCCAGAGCTAAATGTGATCCAAAAGTCCTTTCTCCTAGGTATTTGTTGTTTCTCTATTTTTATTTTATAACTGTTTTGCTTATTTGTGTCACTTTATTTCTGTGTTGCTTTATTTTTCTCTTTTATACCTTTTCTTGTAAGCACTGTATTTTTTATATCAAAGCTTAAAACTTTATTAAGTTTTGATCCTTGTATGAGCTGAAGAATCCATCTTTCAGAGAGTGTGTGCTCTTTTGGCTGTCGGACAGTAGTATATATTTCAGGGACTCATCATCCCGTGTGTTTGGTGAGTAGCGGCAACGTGTTGTGTATCTGTGGTGTGTGGATAGTAATCTGGTCTGATTTATGCTCACTTTGTAGCCTATTGAATGAGAAGAGATAGATTAACCCTTGCAGTTGCAACCTACATCATATGTTGAGAAGTATGACGGGGAACATACATTTTGATTGTTTTTTATCACATTTGTTCAGGGGCATGTGGCGACTGAAAAATGGCAATTCTGCCTCTTCAAATTTTTTTTTGTTTTACAGTATTGCGTGAATTAAACAAAATCTTTTGCTACGGAAAGAGTGGTTATTCGAATTTCAATGTTATTTTTAATTATGTTTAAATATTTTTTTATAACTTTTTTTACTTTGTACTTTATTTTTACACATGGGGGACTTGAATTGGCGATCCATTAAAATGACAGTCGTGCTTTTTAGGAGGACCCAGATGGTAGTGATGTGGGCCTTTAGTTGGCTCCCCAGCTGCCAAGCCAACCCATCAGCACCCCACAATTGTGTCTGAATTAGAAGTGGGGCCTTGGAAGCTAGTACATATTTCCAATGCAAGCAAGCAATAGAATTTCCTCTGTCATTTATTGACAACGGTATGTTAAAGATTAATCCTTCACCCCCCCCCCCCAAGCCTGCTTACACCTTACTGACCAGGCCACATTTTACAATGCTGACCAGTGTCATTTTATGTTGTAATAGCTCTGGAACGCTTGAACAAATCCCAGTAATTTTGAGATTGTTTTATTCTTGACACATTGTACTTTATGTTAGTGGTAAATTTAGGACGATATTCCTTGTGTTTATTTGTGGAAATATCGGAAATTTTCCAACTTTCCAAAAAAATCAGTGTGAACACAAGCTAACATAAATTGAATGTTTTGGAGCAAATCCTTCTCTTAATCTCAAATCTTTAAGTATTGGCACTTTTTAAGGTTTAACATAGCTATGAAACACATTATGGATTACTACACAATGTCCCTCTCCAAAAATAAACCCACACACTGCCCTTCTCTAAATTAACCCCCCTCCCACACTGCCCTGCTCTAAAAACTCCCGTCATACTGCCCTTTTCCAAGTTTTCCCCCTCACTATATTATGCTCCCTTTCACAATCTCACCTAGTTGAACCATAATGTCCCAAATTGCCACATTATGTGCCTTTGTAATAATACAACCCTCCCCCAGCCCCCCCCCCCCCCTTTTATAAAATAACAAGACATTTACTCTTCAGCTCCTCTTGGAGCACTTACCGGTGACCAACGTCTCTCTGCCTGTGTGGCCCGAGCGCCTGCAGCCGTGTGTTGTTGTTAGCAGCATGCTGACCTCATCACGCTGCTGCACGTTGGGGCACGGGCTGACGAGCACTCCACTGCCCCTGTCCCGGCGCCGCCGTCTTCAAATGTATTCACGCCTGAGAGACTCCAGTATGTTTGAATGCAGGAAGAAGGCGCCGGACACAACCAGGACAGCTCTGCGGGCTGCATGTTGTGCAGGCCTCCTTTAGGTGATTCACAGGAATTAAAGAAATGCAGAAGTAAAACATTAAAATTTTACTTTTTCCCACAAAAATGTTGCATAACCCAAACATTTTTATTTTCACAAGGGTGAAAGGAGAAATGGACCCCAAAATTTGTTGTGCAATTTCTCCTAAGTTGGCCGATACGCCAAATGTTGTGGAAAACAACTGTTTGGGCGCACACGGCAGGGCTCAGAAGAGACGGAGCACGATTTGACTTATGGAACTCAAAATTGGCTGGAATCGATAGCGCACTCCATGTAGCATTTGGAGAGCCCCTTATGTACCTAAACAATGGAAATCACCCACAAGTGACCCCATTTTTGAAACTACACCCTTCAAGAAATTTATCAAGACATGTGATCAGCAGCTTGAATCCACAGGTGCTGCACAAAATTTTACAATGTTGAACTACAAAAGTGAAAAAATTTAAATTTTCCAACAAAAATGTTGCTTTAGCCCCAATTTTGTATTTTCACAAGGGTAGCAGGAGAAAATGGACCCCAAAATTTGTTGTGCAATTTCTCCTGAGTATGCCAGTACCCCATATGTGGTGGGAAACTGTTTGTCCACACTGCAGATCACTGAAAGGAAGGTGTAGCGTCCGTCCTTGTCTCTACATATTTCCCTTCCTCACATCATGCAGGGACACTGGCTTACTGCCCCGACCCTGGCGTGGTCCTCGCGTACTCCCTCCTCCTTCAATGTGCACGTCACATTGTGTTCCAGCGATGTACATAGTGCGTGTGCTCCCCAGTTCTTAAAGGAACTCAGCACACACGGTAAAATTCCCTCAGCTATCAGCTGGGAGGCATTTAGTTAATTTGTGCACATGTAAGGTATCTCCCATTCTATAGCTGGGAGGCATCTTGTATAAAAGGCACCCTCCCCAATTAGAAGGTGCCTGAGCCACCCTATAGTTACGTTAGGTGGTTTAGTTTGTGTGCTACTGTATGTTGCCAGGTCCCCTGTCCGTAGTATGTTAGTAATATTCCTGTATCCTGTGTTCTGATAGCTTCGGCAGGTGACATCCTTTTCCTGAAACTGTGTCTGTAGTATCTATACCAGTCAGTCCAGCGTCCGTTGTTCTTGGTCCTAGTGCGGCCAGCTCCAGAATTGTTCTTGATATCTACGGATCTGAACAAGAACCTATGTCCTACATTCACATTGTCCATACAGTGCATCAGTCTCCAAGGTCTGGTTAGTGAGTGACCTCTGCCACTTCTCCCCACGTCAGCGAACACGACCCCTGGGATCGGCAGCTGCAGTACCGGCAGCTGCAGTACCGGCGCCTGCCTACAAGTGGTACCTGGTGTCTACCTGCAGCCCAGTCTGTCTCCACCATCAGGAGCTCCAGCGAACACCAGGTAGCCACTTAGTTACACCCCTTCCTAGGCAGGTCCAGCCCTGTGGCACAGTGGATCCATAAACTACGTGTGCGACTAGCGGGCTTGACAGAAGGAGTCACTTTTTGGAACGCTGACTTTGACAGAGTTATCTGCAGACTCCATGTTGTATTGGGAGAGCCCCTAATGTGCCTAAACAGTGGAAACCACAAGTGAACCCATTTTGGAAACGACACGCCTCAAGGAATTTGTCTGGAGGCATAGTTATAGTAATGATAATAATGCTTTTGGTTTTACTGGTGTATGAATTTATAATGTAGTGGTATGTGCAAGTTGTGCGCAGTATATCATTGTAAAAGTGTGTTGTGTCAACAGGATAAAACCAAATCTTATCAATTTATGGACTTAATGCAAAGGCCATGTTTCTCAGGTTTCACAATAGTAAATTGTGTGCTTTCGTATTGACATCTTGGAGCATACTTTTCATCTTTTCTGTATCCTTCCCTTCCTTGCAGTTTAGGGAACCTCACCGGGAAAATGTTGCCTTAGTACAATACAGGAACCATCAATTTCAGAAGTACTGAGACCCTCACCTTCCTGAGTGCCAAACATTAGGGCCTTGATGCCCACCTCCTAAAACTGAAGGAAGGTCCCCGTATTGCCTGTAGAAAGAAACAGCACAAAAGGATTGTACAGTGCCATCTGTACAATGTGCACGGCCAACTTTTTGTACCATACTTTAGCTTTTCGCATGGCACTGTATGGTTTGAGGACATGACCTGAGAGATCTACACCCCTTCCATGAATTTTTTATAATCCAGGATATAGTTGGGCTTTGGGATTTCTGTTGTGTTACCTCGGACAGTGACAGGGAAGCTGTTGTCACTTTGTGTGGTGGTCAAGATAAGGACATCTCTCTTGTCCTTATACTTGGCCACCAGCATGTTGTCGCTACATTGGCCTCTGCTCTCACCCTTTCTCAGCAGATTCCCAATTAGCGGGTTATGGAGACCTGTCTGATTTATTGGCACGGTGCTTCAAGTATTTGTAACTCGGGCAGAGGTTAAGAGTGTGATGCTGGTGTAAAAGTTATCTACGTGAAAGAGATAACCCTTATCTAGCAGTGGGTGCACCAATTCCCACACAATTTTCCCACTCACCCCCAGGACAGGGAAGCATTCAGGGGGGTCAACCTGAGTGGATTGACTGTCCCAGGTGATTCTGTGCACCGTGTTTTCTGTGATTACTAGCCGATAAGCTGAATAAATTTTATAGTTGTTTTTTTTTATATGCTTGTAGTTGAAGTATACTAGATATTTTGCTTTGAAGTTCCAATGTGGCTCTGCAATATATTCATATATCACTATTTGGCTGTTAAGGCCACGTGTTCAGCTTTGTTTCCCATCCTGATGTTGTTTCCAGCTTCCGACACTAGGCCTGCCGCTGTGCCACTCTACATTCTGCGGAAACAAACAATGAAAATGAGACAGGACAACATTTATGTTAATGGAAAATGGCAGGCAAGATCCTAACATGGAAGTCGTGCAAACAGCTTGCTAAGACAACTAGTTCAGAGGCTCCTGCTTCTATGGCCCGTGGTTTCAATTTTTTTTTTTTCACTTTTTTGAAAGGGGCACATGTTTTGGCTTACTGGCAGCGCACCCAAACATCTATCTATTCTGGTGTAGATAAATTTGAAAGTCAAATGGTTTATTAGCAGAAATATGTAGGCAAACAATGGAAAAAAGCCTCGACAGGGCATAAAATCAGATTTAGTGTTGAATCCTGTTGAGATTCATTTTTTGTGTTGTTCGCCATGAGCGTGAGCGATGTCAGTGGTGGCAAGCAGAACATTATCCCTCTTATCCATTCATGTCAATATATTAATCCCACCCCAGGCCATCTCCAGGATGGATTGCAACAATTTAGTGTGTTTTCCCACCATGCAGCAGGACATCTTCACTTCACATGTAAACATTTTCCATAGGCATCGCTAGAAGGACAATATTCATCTAATCTCCCGTATATTCTCTGACGGTGGCATTCCACTCCAAGCCGGATTGACTATAAAAAGTTAATGTTATTAGGTCATGGTTAGAAGAGGATGTCACTGCTTCAATTTATGTAGTCTATTAATCTGTTTAGCATTTTTAAAGCAAACCTCTCTCTAGGTTTTCGGAATCTAAACCACCAGCATGTGGTTGCTAGTGCTCGAAACATGCTCATCTCAAAACCATTTTTTTCAGCATTCGGGGGTAAAAGACTTAAAGG
>VIAB01006633.1:13832-42657 GCA_009801035.1 Oophaga pumilio | reverse complement strand
ATTTATTTGCATTTTGCAGTGAGAAATAAGTATTTGATTCCCCTGGCAAACAAGACTTAATACTTGGTGGCAAAAGCCATGTTGGCAAGCACAGCAGTCAGACGTTTTTTGTAATTGATGATGAGGTTTGCGCACATGTCGGGAGGAATTTTTGCCAATGAACACCTAGAAGATTCTGTGAGTGATTGGTAGAAGGTGCTGTGGTCGGTCAGATGAGGCAAAAATTGATCTCTCTGGCATTAACTCAACTCGTCGTGTTTGGAGGAAGAGAAATGCTGCCTATGACCCAAAGAACACCATCCCCACTGTCAAGCATGGTGGTGGAAACATTGTGATTTTGGGGGTGTTTCTCTGCTAAGGGCACATGACTACTTCACCGGATCAATGGGAGAATGGATCGAGCCATGTACCATAAAATCCTGAGTGACAACCTCCTTCCCTCTGCCAGGATATTAAAATGGGTTGGGGCTTGGTCTTCCAGCAAGACAATGACTCCAAACATACAGCCAAGGCAACAAAGGAGTGGCTCAAAAAGAAGCACATTAAGATCATAGAGTGGCCTAACAAGTCTCCAGACCTTAATCCCATAGAAAACTTATGGAGGGAGATGAAGCTCCCAGTTGCCAAGAGATAGCCTCAAAATCTTAATGATTTAGAGATGATCTGCAAAGAGGAATGGACCAAAATTCCACCTGACATGTGCGCAAACCTCATCATCAACTACAAAAAACATCTGACTGCTGTGCTTGCCAACAACGGTTTTGCCACCAAGTATTAAGTCTTGTTTGCCAGAGGGATCAAATACTTATTTCTCACTGCAAAATGCAAATAAATTTGTATAATTTATACAATGAGATTTTCTGTATTTTATTTTTGATATTCTATCTCTCTATGTTAAAATTAACCAATTCTTAAAATTATAGACTGTTCATGTCTTTGTCAGTGGACAAACTTACAAAATCAGCAAAGAATCAAATAACTATTTCCCCCACTGTATATAAAATGTGTGCTTATATACTAGTGAATATATACTAGTGTGTATATGTGTGCATATATACTAGTGAATATTTGTAATGGCAAAAATTAAGAGACCACTGCACAGTTTTATAAAAATCAGCTTCTCTACATGTCTGACAGCCATTCCATTCCAGTGTCAGTTGAATTCCAACCAGAGTTCACCTCATTCTACTTAATGTGCTTCTGATTAGGTGATCACCTAAACCAAGTCTTATTTAACGAAGGAAAGTATAAAAAACCACTGCTGTGGTGTTCACAATCCTCTTGCAATAAGACAAGCTGGATGGCAAAACAAGTGCTAGTAATATCCCAAAAGTAATAGGAATGAAAAAATAACTTTTAACCATGCCAAAGGAGTTGAAAGAAAAAAAGTCTTGCGTGAGGAAAAGAAGGGCTCAATTCTGGCTTTACTAGCAGAGGGATACAGTGAGCGTCATGTTGCCTCCATCCTTAAAATTTCTAAGACGGCAGTCCATTACAACATGGTCAAGCAGCAGACAATGGGGACAACAAAGCTACAGACCAGCAGAGGGCGAAAACGACTCTCCACTGACCGGAATGACCGTCATCTTATTTGAATGTCACTCAGCAACAGCGTGATGACATCAATGACCTACAAAAGGAATGGTAAATGGCAGCTGGGGTGAAGTGCATGGCAAGAACAGTTCGTAACAGGCTCCTAGAGGCAAGGCTCAAGTCATGTAAAGCTAGAAAAAAGCCTTTCTTCAATGAGAAGCAAAGGAGCGCCAGGCTGAAGTTTGCCAAAGACCATAAGAATTAGACCATGGAGGACTGGAGTAAGGTAATTTTCTCTGATGAGTCTAATTTTCAGCTTTACTCAACACCTGGTCATCCAATGGTTAGACGGAGACCTGGAGAGGCGTACAAGCCACAGTGTCTTGCACCCACTGTAAAATTTGGTGGAGGATCGGTAATGATCTGTGGATGCTTCAGCAAGGCTGGAATTGGTCAGATTAATCTTTGCGAAGGACGTATGAATCAAGCCGCATACAAGGTTATCCTGGAAAAACAGTTAATTCCTTCTGCTCAGTCAATGTTCCCCAACTCTGAGGACTGGTTTTTCCAGCAGGACAATGCGCCATGCCACA
The DNA here is from genome assembly GCA_009801035.1 of Oophaga pumilio. Lineage (NCBI taxonomy): Eukaryota > Metazoa > Chordata > Amphibia > Anura > Dendrobatidae > Oophaga > Oophaga pumilio. Next base: position 40,531 of record VIAB01006633.1, on the reverse strand, counting down.
CAGCTAGGTCAATCAATGTGTGGATGAAGGACCACCACATCAAATCCCTGTCATGGCCAGCCCAATCTCCAGACCTGAACCCTATTGAAAACCTCTGGAATGTAATCAAGAGGAAGATGGATAGTCACAAGCCTGAAAGCATGAAAGCTGTGATTAAAAACATGGTTATTCCACAAAATATTGATTTCAGACTCTTCCTGAGTTAAAACATTAGTATTGTTGTTTCTAAATGATTATGAACTTGTTTTCTTAGCATTATTTGAAGAGAAAAATCAGACAAACTGAAAATTTTGCAGTGATCTCTTAATTTTTGACAGCTGTATATTCACACACAATTCTTTTGTGAGCAATGGCCTCCTAATTTTATTGAGGGGATAATTTTCCAATACCATAAGATAAAACTGTTCATTTAATAAAGCTTTCTGCTCACTTTATTTCCTCTCATTCTCTCCTGTTGGCTTTTTTTTAAAGCATCACTATGATTACTTTGTGCTCCTTCCATAAAAGCGAAATTCCCTGAAACCTTTCTCGCAGCGCTTTAGGGACAATGATCATTTTGAAATTAAGAGTTTCCATAGGAATATATTGCTTGCTTTGTGTAACTCCTAATTTGCCATGTAAACAGTCAGTAATGAGGCTTGTGGAGGCTTGTATACAGAACCACTTAAGTACTAATGAAGTACAGTTACAAGTGCATTACCGAACTCCGCTGTTATCGGCAACCCAAGCTAGCTCAGAGTAATGATAGATGATTTATATTACTGCAAAGGATGAATAAACTTTAGATATTTGTTTAGGTTCAAAGTAATTTAGGGTCAGTGTGTATAACAGGAAGCTTCTTTGTGTTAAAGGTGATTATCCACATTGGACAATCCCTGTGTATTTTGGAGGGTCTTGTGACATTAAGGTACAGTGGTGCTTGAATCTGTAATAAGTTTTCATACATCTGCCTAAATTTGACCCAAAACTGTATCAGATTTTCACACAAGTAGATAAAGAGAACCAAATGAATGAGTCAAAAAAAAATTAGACTTCGTAATTTTTTGAATGAAAAAAATGGTCCAATATCACATGTCTGTGAGTGGTAAAAGTACATGAATGTTTAAAATTAGCAGATAATTTGAAGGTGAATTTTTTTTTATGTTTTCAATAAATTGTGATAATCAAGTTTGAGTGGGCAACCTGTGTATATGACAGAGATCTATCTAGTCTGATCTTCCCAACACATTTGTAGAAGTGTATGATGACATGAACTAAAGAGATTTTTGAGGACCTCAGAAAAGAGTTTTTAATGCTTATCAAGCTGGAAAAGGTTACAAAAGCATTTATAAAGAGGTTGGACTTCACCAATCCACTGCTAAACAGATTGTGGACAGATGGAGGAAACTCAAGACCATTGTTACCTTCCCCAGGAGGTCAACCAATAAAGATCACTCCAAGAAAAAGACATGTAATTGTCAAAGGAACCCAAGGTAACCTGTAAGCAACTAAAGGCTTGTCTCACATTAGCCAATGTTAATGTTCATGATTTCATCACCTTGGGGTCAATGAACAACAATGGTAAGCATGGCAGGATTGCAAGGAAAAAGCCACTTCTTTACAATTCTGCTGCTCATATGCAGTTTTCAAAAGATCACATATACAATGCAGAAGGCTATTGGAACAAATTTTTGTGCAAGGATCAGACCAAAATAAAGTCTTTTGGTTTGCCAGGACAACTTGCCATCATTGATGGAACAATGAATTCTGGATTATATCTGCAAATTCTAAAGAAAAATATCAGGACCACTGTCAATGAGCCTGGGTCACGCAGCAAGATAATTATTCAAACCACCCCAGTTGTTGTGAAAAAGAAAGGTTAAAGAGTAATTTAAACTTTTTTATTAACTATTGATCAGCTTTTGTAGAGTTATGAATCTTGGCAAGATAATTTATTACTTTATATTGGTTCCTTTTATCTTTATAACCATTCTGAAAGTGCTGGCTTGTCTGCTTAGTTTTTTTCTGTTTTAGAAACTGAATTACAGGTCTAGCAAATATCCGTACTAAAACAGTGATTTTCTCTTGTCCCTTCTCCCATGTTCGGACACTATTACCTGTTGAGCATGATGGAGGATAGCAGAGAAGCTCACTTCCTAATTATGTGTTTAAATAAAAACTGGAAAGACAAATGGTGCAATAGGATTTTATGCGGATTACAAAGAAAGAGTAAAATGGGATTTGCTCACCTTGGGTGTTTGTGAATATCACAACCCCTTTGTTCGCTTTTAAATAAATGCTGATCCACCAAAAACAGATAGTATGCAAACTTGGAAATGGAAACGGATAAGAAACCCGCACTGCCAAGGATCCAAAATATGTTAGGAGACCAAATGCGGTGTGAATGTAGTTTTTTTTTGTCAATGCGTTTCAAGGTGATCATACCTCTTCATCAGTACAAATCACTATGTGGGTTTCTTATCCACTTACATCTCCAAGTTTGTATATACTCCCTAATTATGGATCTTACTCTAGATCTGCTGCTCAATTCAGCTGCTAAAGTAGAATCAATTAACCAGCAGCACTTTCAACATGGTCGTAAAAATATGTTAATGAAATAAAGTACAAATATGCATAATTTTACAAAGGCTGATCAATAATAAAAGACAATGTAATTGCTCTTTAATCCTATGGAAATGGGAAGGACCTGGAGGAATGCCACCAACATTACAAAGTTGAAGCTATTTTGTAGGCAGGACTGGGCTTAAATTCCTCCAATCCATTGTGCAGGACTAATCGACAATTACCCTTTTTTTTCGGACTATAAGACACACTCTTTTCCCAAAAAATTTTGGGGAAAAATGGGGGTGCGTCTTATATTTGGGATATACTTACAAGTAGTGTGGCGGCAACAGGAGTCCGGAGATTCTGCTGCGGTCCGACGCTGCAGGGCGATGATCAAACTCCCTTCCCAGGCTGGTGCGGCAGGTTCATTGGTGCACAGTGGTGCGGGGGCTCCGCCGACATTTTCTGAAAGCCTGGAGCCCCCGCACTTCCATTGCCATGATGGGTGGCCTCCAGGAAAATGGCTGCCGGAAGCGATGCATGCGCAGATTGAGATCTCGGCAACGGTGCCGAGATCTCAATCTGCGCATGCACAGACCCAGCAGCCTTTTTCCAGGAGGTCACCGCATCGCAACAGTGGGGATGTGCGGGGCTCCAGGCTTTCACAAAATGTTGGCGGAGCCCCGCACCATTGAGCACCGACGAACCTGCCGCACCAGCCTGGGATGGGATTTCTGTCTAGACAGCCTGGGCTCCTGCGTTTGCTTACACTGTTTTCTGCCTGTGTTTGTGCCTCATCTGCCTCACCGTCAATACATATTTGGGGCTATCTATTCATTTGGGGCTCTACTCCGGGGCAGTTAGCTTTCCCCTTTCTCTCTTTAGGCTTAGTTAACTCTTTGGCTGTTTCGAGGTGTCTAGGTCATTGTAGGTACGTCCCACGGCTAATTCTAGTTGTGTTTTCAGTTTAGGGGTCTGCAATCCGCTAATTTACCAACCTCTCTGGTGGCCTAGTCTATTTTGCCTTTTATCCTCCTCGGTTACCGAATCATAACAGGAATCAATTATTGCATATCTGTCTTTTGTGACAGTATGCTATCTTTGTAATGGAGGACAAGACAGAACCTACAATTGAATAAAGTGGATTCAGTTCTGTAATAGGGTGGTATTACTTTCTAAGTTTTCCCATGTACAGCCTGTACTAAACAGACTAAAAACAGTCAAGTGGACGGAGCTATGAACCAGTACTGCACCTGTTACCTTCTCCAGAATTCGCCCTTCTGGCCCACTAGTCATTTAGATCAGGAGAACAGACTGTCAGTTTTTACATGTCTGGCCCTGGTAGCGCCCCTTTTCATTTAAAATACACCCTGGAGTCAGATCTTCAGGGGGATCTATGTCCGGCCCATAGATCTTAACAGCTAATTTACATATTAAGAAAAATACAGATTGCTCTGTAATAAAACATCAAATGGCAGATATCAAGGTATCATTTTATTCAGCTTCCTATGACCTAGATGCCCATATAGACGACATAGGAGGGTTGATCGCACTGACAGATGCCCTTTAAAGGGAACCTGTCACCAGAAAAAATCTATTAACCTTCGGATATGAGGTTAATCTGCAGGTTAATAGTGCTCTTAGCCGAATGCTGCTGGGAGAAAATGAACTTTATTCCCCCTGGCAGCGTTCCGGTTTCAGTCATGAGTATACATAGCGGCGGCTGTAACTGCACCTCTCAATACTCTGAGACTGAACCCGCCCTGGCAACACCCCCGTGACTGATACCGGAACACCTCTGATGGAAGGGGGGAATAATGTTCCCCTTAGCATTCGGCTAAGTGCTACAGCCAGGTGGTTAATAATGCTATTAACCTGCAAATTAACCCTATATCTGCAGGTTAATAGCGTTTTTTCTGGTGACCGGGTCCCTTAACACGCAATAATAAAACAGTATGCAGCCAGATGACTGGGCAGTATATATAAATAATAAGCTGTAAATGCTATGAAAATATTTGAAAAAAATTAATCTGTAGTGAATTGAGTACCTATAAATAATATTCAGATAAAAAGTACTGATTTACAAGCAGGACAATGTTGTTTTCAACATAAAAAAACCCATTCTGCTATACTTTCAGCTTTCTAACCTAAAACGCGTAAAAGGGAATACACTGAGAGTGTTGGTTGCTCTTTTGATCTCCCTGCCTTAATATATATTATTAAAACCTCAGCCGCTGTTCCTGCCAGTAAACTGTCCCAAGTGATGCTGAAGCATGGTCACTATAGTTCTCAACAATACAGGAATGTGAAAGCTGCAAATGCGTAAACCTCATGTGACAAAATGAGAGAAATAGTAAGTGCAGTTAAAGTGCATGTCCATCCGAATTACCCTCCCTTGTGCAGGACTTTTCTGTACATGTGTGACCTAGGCTTATAATATAAATGACAGGGATGCATGATACCCTTCCCGCAGCCGGTACGTGTAGTCTAGGTAAGCTTGTGCTCCTCTGCTGTGTGGCTGTAGTGTAGATTTCCCTATAGAAAGTGCCACTCTGTAATAAACCAAGGGAAGATGGCAGAGACGGCACATCCGATGGTTGGTAAAAGTCAATAATTCTTTAATCTTGTATCCATTAAAATGACACACAAGGGATTTAAAACCGACGCGTTTCCGGCGAGTGACTTACTCTTAACATGGGCGAGTGACTCGCCAGAAACGCATCTTGTAAAATCCCCTGTGTGTCGTTTTAATGGACACAAAATTAAAAAATTATTGACTTTTAGCTACCGTAGGATGTGCCGTCTTTTCTGTATTCCTTTGGTTCATTACTGCTGTGCTGCACCAGCCGGAGACATGGCACCCTTTGGTCCAATCCTCTTTCCTGCATTGGAATTAGCGGGATCAAGCTCCTTCACTTTTTTTCTTCACACTGCCATTCTGTAATACTTCTTTCAGAAGTAGGTAAAATTAATTGTATGTAGCTGTAAAAACTATCCGAAGTGTTCACAAACGTCTGACTGTCTTAAAGGGGTTGTCTCCTTTTGACTCTCAAATTCATATACCGCATTAGGGGGTAAGGGTGTCATAGAGGGATCCTTTCTAAGAGCATGTGCGGAGGATTCTGGTGACATTTTTGCTAATAACCTTTTGGACCTGAAGGGTTTTTAATTACCAACTAAACTTATCACATATCACCCATCTCCTGTGATCGCTTGGGGTCTGACTGATGGGACCTCCTCCAACCCTAAGAAATTTTCCCTGTGTGAATGGAGTTGTACTGCTCGTGATTGACTGTTGTTCCATCTGTTTCTATGAGACTGACACAATGGCTTTTTACCATAAGTGCTGCTGAAGTGAATGCAATGATAATCACATAGTCAGCCGTTTTACTGGCATATCCCAATATTGTATTTCATTTTCTGATAAGTCGTAAAACTTAAAAGGAAACTGTCATGCGGATTGTGCACAGTTACCTAATAGCATATATATACTGTATATATCGGGACTTTCAGAATGATTAAATTCATACCTTGATTGTACAAATTTGTTTTGCCATTTCTGAGAAATCCATTGTTGAAATCATATGCAAATGAGCTGCAAGTGCTTCGGGGTGGGACTTTGCACTTACAGCTGTCCTGCTTTCTCTCCCTACTACCTTCCCACCCCCAGCCTCCTGTTTCTGACTGACAGAAGAGTCACATGTGAGGCAAACACATGAGCTGGGCACTTGGTGGAAAATAGGAAGAGAGAGCAGGAGAGCTGCAAGAGCAATGTCCCACCCTGAAGCACTTGCAGCTCATTTGCATACAATATCAATGCTTGATTTCTCAGTAAAAGCCAAACTGATTTATACAATCCAAGTATGGGTTTAATGAGCATGAAAGCCCCTGTTAATACATGGCATTAGTTTGTGGAATAAAATCCTACTGGGGTAGCTTACTTACCGAAGAGGGCTCTGGAGCACAGTAACAGGGCTCTCCAGTGCATGCTCGGCCTCCGTTTCATTTATTGTCTATGGTACTGCCGGAGAAAGCCAACCACAGCGCTTAGCTATTTCCCCACAGTTCCGTAGGGTGGAAGTCGTCCATACTTTGCAGAACTCTGTTCTTGTGAATGTTGGGGGTCCCAGCAGTCCGACCCCAGAGATCAGTAAGTTTTCACCTATTCTATAGATAAGGGATCACGTAATATCTTGGGAATAACCCTTTAATCATGAAACATAATATCCTGTCCAGTTTTCCAGCCATTGTGTTGTCGAGTTACCAAGTGATGATCCAGTATGCTCCACTGTCCAATAACCTGCATCTACTGTATGGCCAACTCCCAGGCACATCTGTTGACTAGGGTTGAGCATTCCGATACCGAAACCCGGTTCCGATACCTGAAATCCAATGTAAGTCTATGGGAACAAAATATCGGAATATTTTTACTTCCGATATTTTGTTCCCATAGACTTACATTGGATTTCAGGTATCGGAACCGGGTTTCGGTATCGGAATGCTCAACCCTACTGTTGACCCTTACAAATATGAAAAAATAAAGCCAGATTTGACCAAATGTGTGTCCTTTAAACACATGTTTAAATTCTGTAGAAAATTTGTGTAAATTTCAAGAACCAAAGAGAAACCTCATTCTTGACAGAGTAATTGTCAATGGTATAAAATCACTTATGGCAAATGATGAAACCTTAGTGATCCTATGTGACATCTTTCCTACTCCTGTTTGTTTCGTCGTCAGTTATTCTTCTCGTATGTCGTTATATTGGTGCTTGAGATGCAGGTGTCGGCTCAAGAGCTTATTACTTTGAAACTAATTCTGGAACTGAATCCTGTTTGATGTCACACTATTTTCAGCCCTCGTCTTCACTTATAAAATTCCTTATTTTAATGGGGTTAAAAGTTGTTTTTTGTAAATTAAACGGCAGGTTTTTCTAACCCCATACATTTGTCTTCTATGGGACTCTACGAGCATGCTCTGTGAAATGCACAGAAGTCATTGAATAGGAAGTTGGCAGGCAAAAAGTGAGCTTTGTCGACTTTTTCTAAACATGAATGGAATATATCAACAAAGGGAATTTGAGACATTCATAAAATTCACTGTGATACGCACTTAGAAATTGGAGTTCTGCTTACAACATGGTATGGTCATTGGTTGCCAGCATGGACATCCCTATGACTCTATCAAGGCAGGGTTTCCTCTTGATCTTTCCACGATCAGTTCTGATATTCAAGGGGCTAACCAACAAAGATTTCTATTTTTCTTGTAAAAATGTTGCCCCTTTAACTTTATTTGTTGAGTTTATGATTTTGTGGCACTTGCTAATATAGAAGTATTACAGATTCTCCTTCTGCACTTATTATTGACAACTTCTGCACAGATAGCCGGCTCCCCGTTGCCTAACTGCGGGGAGCCAGCTGTCAATCAGCATGATGGTCGTAGTCATATTCCTTTGACAGAGCAACCCAGAAGAAGAAAAGCTCCTCTGTTGACGTGTAGAAAAAGGAGGTACCTGCCCTTTAGTTTTTAGGTTTTAATTTTTAGGTTTCCTTAAATTAGTGGTATCCTCCAGTTATACTAATCTTGCGCTGCACACAAGTGATTCCAAAGTTTGACATCTTATGTCCATAGCTGGATCACAAAGCACACAAGGCATCTTTTTTTGCCTGTTTGTAGGACCAATACACCACAAAAACTGATGTGCCTGCTATTTGGGGATGATCTGCGCTCATAACGAGCTATAGGATCACTTCTGCCATCAGTTTTCCTCTGGTATTTTTGTTCCACTCTAGAGGAAAAAACACTACGACGCTCTTACATATGGAAATGAGCATTTGCATCTGAAAGTCAAATCTTTAAACAGTGAATTTCAGGAGTTTTTTGGGTAAAGTTTGACACCATTTTAAAAATTGTAGAAATGTTGGAAATGGATTGAATGGGCACGGGCAAAGCTATCTGTAGAAGGAAAGCTCTATTTGCAGAAACCAGCGCATTGGATAATTGCTGATATTTACAGCGATAAAGCTGAGGATAGGCGGCTTGGATTGGAATCCTAAATGAAAAGCTGACGATAACTGCACTTTAATCTCAAGAATATTGGGAGCAATTTTGCAGATTGATAAAATGAGTCTTGCTGTGTTCATGATGAATTGGAGAAGATGCCGTCTGTGAAGGGGAAAACCAATTACTTTGGGGGTTGGAATCAGCCGAGGTACAATATGAACGGCTCTGAGTGTTGGGCTCATATTGGTGCTTTTATCAGGTGAAAATTTCAATTATTTGCAGCAGATTATTTGCTTTGTCTTTGCACGGGAGGCTGAGAATTTGAAATGAGCAACACAGACCGATGCTATTCCATACCAAAATGGCCTCTTCAGCCATCTATTGCCATTCCTATCATGGATGTAATTCAGTTAATTAAAAATGTTTTCTTTGGTTATATAACCTAGGTAACTTATTTGCTATGTTCTGATAATCCATTCCCCAAGAGATTGTCCCAAACATATCATGTCATTGTTACATTGTAACATTATTATTATAATGAAAAGTAAAACCTTTCGTAAACTTCACTATTTAATCATCAGGAAGGCAAAGCATCAACCCTGTGGGCAATGGTGGGGCATCTTGCCTTGTTGGGTGGGATTCACATTTAGCATTACAGTAGACATAAAAGGAAGGGGCATTATTTGAAAAGATCTGCAGCTAATACTGTGAAGCAGCCAGGGCTCTTGGGCTTCCTACCTCCCAGGACTTACACCATTTATCTTGTACCCCATTGTGCATGCATTGGGTGGGCACCTTGGAAAGTGTGAGTTAGGCCAGTTACACCTTTTTCACATTTAACATTCATTTACTTGCTAAATACAAAGTTACGCAACTTTTTAAATAGTCATAATTAAATTTTTTCTATCATATTTGTCCTTTATCTAGATCAGTTGTTTTGCAAAACTGATACAAATCTGTCAGAGCTCCTGACTACTTTGTCTGCTTCGCCGTTCCGCCTTCAGTGTTAGAGATAGCAGGAGGGAGAGGGTTGTAAATAGATTTGCAGTGGAAATACGGTAAAATACCTACTAAGGTCACATAACCGCATTTTGGCCTGAGTGCTATCCGTGAAAAAGAAAGACTACACAGACAGCACAGGGGTTGATGTTATTTAATTGGGCTGTTCAGATTACCTTTTTTTATTTACACAGACCAAATGTCTTCGTGAAAAAAAAATTGCAGCATGCACAAGGCTTCTATTTTTCAGATGAGGCTCACCCATTCTAGTCTATGGGTATGCAAAAGAAATAATCTGGCTCCACTGCCGATGTATAAAAACAAATGCCATAAGGATGAAAATGTGTCCTTTTTTTCTGAATGAAAATTGGATTTTTTATTTTTTTGTACAGTTTTTGGAACTTAATATAACAAGAAATCCCTAATGTATAAATATAAAGAGGCCCAAGAGGGATATACAATGATACCACATCTAGGCAAAATACACCAGCTCCTAATGGACTGAAAACATTAGAGAAAAACGGAGCTATACAGCGTTTTTTAGAAGTCATAAAAAAGTATTTTTATTAATCAAAGACAATTGACATAAATGTAGACACAAATTGATTTGAGGACCTGTCTGATCCTAGTGCCCATGCGCAATCAGCGCTGATCTCTATTGTCTGAAACCTTACATTTGACATATTCCTCCTATCGAGTTGAGGACCTGTTAGATCCATGTGCCCATGCGCGATCTGTGCTTACTTCCACTGGCTAGAATTTCACACGTGACCGGATTCAGGGGGCTTTTTAAAGGTCCTTGACACCCACCATGCTCATCTCCTTGAGGAAGCGACACTTCGCTGTTGCGAAACGCGCGTCGGGGCGCTACCCACCCCCCTTACACTCTCCTCTGCCTTCATATACAGTAAGATTGGCTCCCCTTTTTAGCTGCTATGCATGTTGTTCATTTCCTGTGGATACTAAGTCTTAGGTGCAATATTTGTCTTGAGATTTTTTTCTTTGGCACCCTGTGGGTATCCATTACTCTTATCATGCTGCTACTTGCCTATTGATATATTGCCTCTCTTATCCTCATTAACCATCGACATGATTTTTTGAGGCATTGGAGGTATATGTGAGGTGGTGATTTTTTTGCATTCCTATTGTACTTTTTCATGTGTCTACATTTATGTCAATTGTCTTTGATTAATAAAAATACTTTTTTATGACTTCTAAAAAACGCTGTATAGCTCCGTTTCTCTCTTATGTTTTCAGTTTTGGGAACTTAGCCTTATGGAGAGCAGAAAATACAGGCTGTAGACAAGGAGAAACACACATGCACTCTCTCACCTCTAACATATGTAAAAATCATTTATTGCACGTCAGAGGTGTCTATAGCCTTTGACATAACTGTTATGAACCGTGCAGGTGTCTCCTTATTTTGTAGAATCTCCATCTAGAAGTCCTTTGTGATCCTGGAATACATCACTACAGGGAGCGTTCACCTTTTTCCATATGTTTTTCTTGAAACTAATCTTACCACCTTTTTTTCTTCGTGAGCATGCCACAGATATATTCTTGTGCAATTTGAAATTTTCGACTTGTACTTTATGAAATTAAAAAGTTGGATGGTTTATAGCGCAGCGCCTACATCCCATGCATATTAAAAGAGCCACCTGCTTCATTGTGGGGTTTCATCTATTACAACATCAATTTTTGTTGCTACAAGTGTAACCAGACCTTTGCTACTTAATGGAGCACATACTGTATAGAAATAAAAAAGATTTAGAAAAACAGATTACATGAGGCCTATGGACCATTTGTTTGTCAAAGCACGTGAGAAGAGCGGAGAATGCTGAGTAATCGATGCACCCATGTACTGAGCACATGCCACTAGCAAAATTGCATAAATTCTGTGCATTATGTGAAGAAAGCTACGGCTATTTAGTATGCATTAATGTTCGAAATCCATGTGGTCATAACTTACATTTATGCTGACACTGCTTATGGATTCTGATGACATTTACAGTTTAAATTCTACCAGTGTGTTAAGGCCCAATACATTGCATTCTCCACACACTGACATATCCCAAGAGGGTGCGAGCCTACGTTTAACGCTTTAATCACTGCCTGTATACCTTTTTACGGCGTTCATTAAATGGCCTTATTCCTAAGTTCAACAAAAGTGCAGTGGTATCACCTATATATTAGTAGCTTTATTTTATTTTTATTTCTTTTTTTGGCTAGCTTATATAGCGCCATTCATTCCACAGCGCTTTACTGACATTATCAGAATTGTCCCCATTGGGGCTCACAATCTAGATTCCTTATCAGTATGTCTTTCAAGTGTGGGAGGAAACCCGCACAAGCACAGTAAAAACAGACAAACTCCTTGGCGATGTTGTCCCTGGTGGTATTTAAATCAAGGACCCCAGCGTTGCAAAGCAACAGTGCTAACCTCTGAGCCGCCGTCCTGCCGGACATCATGCTGCATTGGCCATGATTGGCGTTAGGGCTGATTGTTGCCATTTAACAACACGTTCCAACAGCGGCGTGTAGAAGTGTTGGCTAAAATTGGCTGCACCAATCACTGGCTACATCAGTGAACAACGCATTAGCACAGCAGCCAGTGACTGAATGCAGCAGTCACATGATCATTTGACGAGAATCAGATGTACAGATGGATATGATTGCAGTCCGATAAACATTTTACAGCAGAAGATAACCGACCTCAACAGTGATGTTATTTTGAAGTGTAATACCTCGACTACAAACGGTATAAACCGGCCTATGCTTTGCTTCTGGCTGCACTTTTATAGAGAACTGAGGAGAAAAAGGGAGAAGTATATCTATATGTCTATCCCATACCTAGTTCTATTTTTGCATATCTTTAACAGCTAAACATCTGTCGTTTCTATTCTGCTTTCTATTCCGGCACGTCTCACACGGATGTCACACTTTGTCATCTGTTGGCGGAACATATTAACATCCGTGCTGCCAGAAAGAGCGGACATCTCTACGTGTCGGGCACACGGTCCGTGTAAACTAACGGACATGTGCACAGCCCCATAGATTATAATGGGTGTGCATGTGTAAATGTCTCTGGTACATGTGAAAACTGTCACCACACTTACCAGAGACGCTGATGTGTGAAGGAGGCCTAACGAGTAGCCCTCATTTTATTATTTTTCATAAATCAATAGTTCACAAAAAAATAAGCAACTTTCTAAGTTATCTTCTAGAAATCTTCCCTTCTATCTCACCCTAAACTGATCTTTCATCCTCAAAATTCTAAATTCATAGTTAAAATCTGTATTCAGTGTACACAGCTTTCCACATTGCTGAGATAGATGAGTTTGTGCTCATAAAGTTCTATGGAGAACACAAAATGGCTTTGTCTGCTGCTAGCTCCTCCCCCTCCATAGAAATTTAAAAGCACCAATTGTCACTTAGCTCAGTAATGGGAAAAATCTGTCTTCACTGAACACAGATTTTACCCATAAATTGGGCATGAAAGATCAATCCAGAAGGAGAAGAAGCAGAATTCTGTGATAGGATTTATTGCAAAGTTTCTTATTTTCATGTGTACTATTGATTTATGGAATAAAAATGAAAATGACGGTTATACCTTACTTTATTTCAACTCAAACTTAGACAGACGGGTTTGATACTTTTCCATTCTATCATTCGTTCTTTGTTATCACAATCTTCATGGTAACACTTCACTTTATAGCTTTTGTTTTCTTGAAAACCTCAATTATCACCTCCAGTCTCTTGCTGGACTTGTCTGTTTTTTGTGCCTTTCCCTTTTCTTTTTAGTAGCTGACAGTCACTATAACTTTGTTCCCTGTCTTCTTCCTTCACCTCTTGTCTCCTAATTCTCAGGGTTTTTTTTTCTTCCTTCCATCCCATATTAATACTTTATAGCTCCATCCTTCCATATCTCTGTAATCCAATTTTCACATTGTACTCATTCTAATTACTTCATTTCTTTTTGCTCTGCTGTTACATGACATTTTTACATTAATTACACAACCGAACCTAAAAGCTCTCCAGAAGCTCAATCCATTGTCTACTTATGAAATGATTTAATAAATGGAAGAATGCGGCGTGGTGCTCTACTGTCTAGCAGACTCATAAAAAGTGAATTGTGAATATTATCTCTTATAGTCTTTACTGATGACTTAATATTTCAGAGAGTAAAGGTATCCATCTACAGGAGAGAACTTCCTGACGAATGATGGGTTCGCCACCATCTACGAGTCTAACATAAGCTTTCCCGTTCAGTCCACCGAAATAGCCATGTTCTTTTTATGGCGATCTACCTGGCTGCACTTATAATAAGGGTAACAACACGACTGGATGAAATGCAACTTGACTTTGTTATCCTCAAAGTGTTCTACCACTCACCATAAACATGAGATTGCCAACAGAAATCTATTATCTGTGACTAGACATACTTTCCATGGGGGAAGGCCACATTCACACATCTGTGTGTCACGGTCTGAGCACATCCTGTGATTTCCGGACCAGCCATGGGTCTCCAGACCTGAACTCATCTCATGAGAATGTCAAGTTCATGTCAGGAGATCTTTGGTCAATATTTGGACCGTCACACATGGATGCGGCCTAATACTAAAATAGTCAATCATTGAGCGTCTATCATCATTTCTATTCATCCGATGTAGGGTGCTAAACACCTCAGTTCACCAGATATAGTTGGCAGTAGTGAATTTCTAGTTTGCAGTGAAATTGGACAAAAATGATAATTTTTTAAAACGTGTCCATTTAAAAAAATATATGTATTTCATGCTATGCTAATTATGTAAAACTACCATCCTAATAAGGGTAATGCTCTGAAATATAAGAACGCTAACCAGCTCACCGGTTTGTAGAAGCACGGATCCTCCGCTTGATCAAACGTGAAGATACATAAGAAAATGAAGAAAAAAGGGATCCAGCTTCAATAAAATCTTCATCTTTATTGATTCATAAAAACATGAATAGTGGCATGCTCCTGGACAAGCTCAGGACAAGGCTACGCGTTTCGATCACAGGGATCTTTATCACAGCTGACATATTCAGACAAAGGCACATATTTAAGACAAAGAAAGACCAATCACGATCAGAAAAAATGTCATGTGATTTTTGACAAGTCCTTTAACAATTTGCACATAACGAATAAAGAAACAAAAACAATATTTGCACAAATAAAATCAATGCAAAGAAATAAAATTAAAAAAACCGCGGCAAAACCGCTAGGAATCTGCAACGTGTGCACAGGCCCGGATACTTCTGCTGCGAGCGCCCGCTCATGTCCCGGGTTCTCGCAGCGGAAGTAGCCGCATAGGCAGCGGCGCTCTCCGGTCCTCACAATACAATTCGATGATTGGTCGCGGTCTTTCACCGCGACCAATCAACGATCTTGCCACTAAACTTAAACACCGCTGTGTCGGCCGCATACATATTCTAGAATACCCGATGCATTAGAATTGGGCCACCATCTAGTTCTGTATAGGACTGGTGGAGATTGCCAAGCAGAGCCCTTGACTTTTTTGGCAATCACATAGAGAATGAATGGAGCAGTGTCAAACATACTCTGCATGACAGTGGCAATATTTCCTGTGGTTAGGTGATAACTTTCATTGTTGGGATGAACCCTTTAAATAATAAAGCAACTGAATACTTGTCTTATTAAAGGGGTTGTCCAGAATTAGAAAGCGAGACTACTCTTGTGCATTAAATTGAATGGGGATGAACTGTATTACCTAGCACAACCTATGGACAAAAGTAACTTTGTTTTGGTGGGGGGAGTAAAGAAGACCCATTTTTCTAGCCTTGGACAAGTACTTTTCCAGCCACCTGATCACTATGAGTCTAGATTCTATAAATCCCAAAGGATCCTCATAGTCTTGCATTTCCTCTTTATCGACCTTTGCAGAAATAATGTATTATTACATGGCGCCATTTAAATAAATGGCTGTTCTTATAATGTATGGATGAGCCGTGACCACCAGTGCAGGACCCAGCCTTACATTCTCATGCAGAAGAGAGTGTAATGCAGCGAAACACTGTTTTATTAGATTTATGAGCATATAGTGTAAAACCTGCAATAATTGATAACATTGTACGCATCATATCTTTGCTGCTTCCCTTGGAACAAAGCCGAAATATTAACTATTGTCAGCAGTAACACAAGTGTCCAGGACAAATGTTATTTTATGCCATGCAGGAAAACAAGACTCCGAATATAATGTCTATTATGTTCTGGCCACATCTGAGCTTCACCGAGAATCTTCTAAGCTGAGTAATCATATCATGGAGTCAGACAAAGCAGATGTTTTACTTCCTCCATGTTTGGGGAAGTAAAACAGATATTTTTTCCTTTACTTGATGACTATTCTCTCTTAAAAGAGTATTAAAGGGAACCTGTCACCAGGTTTTTCCAATATAAACTACGGCCAACACCTTTAATTCCTTTATTACAGTATTCTAGCAAGCTGTATATAAGTACCAAACCCCCGCTGTATAGCCGTCCTGCTGCTTTCTTCATGTGGATGACCTATCCTACGTCATCAACATGGTGTCCTCAATCCCGCTCCTGCCAGATGTACAGCACTCTAGCCTGCCAGTACTGTAATGCGCATGTGCCGACTTTACTTCTGGGTTATTGGCACTCATTGTCCTCTCCCGGTGCATGCACATTACAGTTCTTTGTTCTGACCTCAGCAGGGTAGAGAAGTGCGCCTGTGCACCAGCTTGTGTTGGATGATTTAGGACTAGTCATCCATATGAAGCAGGGCAGTGCGAAGTGCGCCTGCGCAGGAGTGTGATTGGGGACACTCGTGGATGATGTAGGATGGGTCATCCACATGAACCCATGATTGAAGATGGCGATTGCAAGGAGATAGGAGACGTCAAAGCAAGACCAGTGACGCCCATCGGACCTGATCATGTTGTATTAGGGGATTATAGAAGGTAATTTGGGGGCAGTACAGAGGGAATTGGAGACTTAAAGGTGGAGGCCGTAGTTTATATTGGGAAAACCGGGTGATAGGTTCTCTTTAAACATCCAAACTAAAGGCTTGCAGCAGAGAGAATAGCTTACGAGATTATAACTATCATGCAATTGAACGTGGAGATTTTTTTATAGTCAAAGTATAAGCACAGAGGAGATGGTGGACAGAAATGAGCGTTTTATGATTCAGACTGTACATTGACATCTATCTGTGTTTTGTTTTGCGCATAACATGATTAATTCATAGTAGAAAGTATTGAGGCTTCTAGTATGTTTTACATCATGATTAACGTGAACAAAAAGGCTTAGTAGAACAAGTCAGGGACCTGTGGATCTCCCGAGCTTTGGTTGGAGGTCTTACCTTCTACCTGGAGCTTCTTCTATATCAATAGCCAGTAACAGTCTTGTCATTGTTCCATAACACAGGTAAACATAGAAGTAGTGTATTAGTCAAAACCTGCATTAAATTTATTAAATTTCATTCCGATGAAGAAACTGAAGGTCATTCCTGGCCTGAGGATAATGTATCTGATGAGCGAGGCCAATGTGCGTATATTTGGTGTGCACCGAATACAGATGCCTCTCCGCACTTTCCAGGGGATAATCCGCGTGTCACATGCGATGTCGTCCCACTCCTGACATTCTTTTGAGGAATTAAGTTGACGAAAAACAATTGACTAAACAATGCCTAATTATTTTAATTAAATTCAATCCTCTCATGATAATGTGAGTGGAGTGTTTTATTAATGCCAATTACGGAGGCTTATAAATGGCTTTGGTTTTGCAAAATGAGGGAAGGAAATGATCCATATAAATTAGAGTGAGAGAACACTTTTTATCATTTATTAATGTCTTTTTACTATCTATTTAACGATTGTTAATGCAAATCGTATATTGCTACCTGTGCTGGAGATCAGCATCTGATGTTCAGGAAATTTCATTTTTCTGCCCTTTGTTCCTAGCTCTTACTCTCTCCTACCTCAAAAAAAAAAGTGGGAAATTAATACCCAATTGTTCAACTTTTCTGGTTGGCTATCGTTTTCATTGCTGTTCAAAGAGATGACCTAGGCGCAGGGGTCTGTAACCAGTCTCCAGGACGAAGTAGGTACCCCTTTTCTCGATAGACCCTGTATTAGACATTTGGGCCCCAATTCATCAGGACCGGCATTGTTCACACCCGTCTTGATGAGTAGTTCGCTGGAGTCAGACGCTCCTGATCCATTAGGAGATGCGCATCTCTTAATGAATCGAGTGCGTCTGAACAGTGGTTTGTGCTTCCGTATTCTTCGCCACATATCCTCCAATCAGCTTGTCATGATGTAGATGAACTGTGGCGCTACACCCCCTCATTCCTGCATATCCTGTCCCAGCTCTGCCCATTTTGGCGAAACTAGTGTAAAGACACCAGCTCGACACATTTTTTCACAACTCTTTGTTGGATAAAAATTTAGCAACTTTTTAAAGCAATAAACACCATAATACGATCATTAGGGATGAGTGGATGGATTTGTGGGACTTTAGTCCAGCGTCCAGGTTAGCGGAACCTGGCAGTTAGATAGGAGACCAATGAATCTCCTACCTTCCGGATTCACTGGTACAGCTTTTCATTAGCCATGGCTGGGGCAATGCCATCTGTATGTCATGTCACACAGATGATATCTCGCCAGCCTTGACAATCCAATGTGTCATCGGAAGGTAAGAGATTTACGGGCCAGGTACCACAGACCTGCATGCTGAACGGGAGTCCCACGATCCGCTCATCTCTAGTACTCACTTTGGATGAATGGGTGCTCATGGTCTTCTTCCATAGTGCACATACCCATCCACACTGTCATTCATAGACCATGCACACTTCTGGTTTAGAATATTACTCCATTATTATTCCTTTTATTGTTTGCCTTAGTAGTCTTCATAGATAAACAGATGAAGCAAAGATTATTGTGACAGAGAATTCACCATCAGAATATTATTTCACTTAAGAGGATCAAGATAACAGTGCAAAAGCCATTGCGCAATGTCACGTTAGCTGTTGGATAATGAGACCTCAGTGCTGGTATCTGAGTCAAGTTAACCTTTGCTAGATCTGTATGCGGCCCACTTATTAGTGACTGAGATTGAATGTCACCTTTGATCAGAAATTCTGCTGCCTGTGATGCTGATTTCACTCATGATTTGGATAATTTTTCTACTCTTTCGATCCTCCAAATCATCATGCAATTGTTCTCCCTTCCCTAGCTGCCTGTATTATAGGCAATTGTATCCAACCAAAGAATGGAGATTAAAAGTTATTCATCCCCTTTTTGTGAAGACTTTCCCTTCAGGCAGATATTTTCAGTCCTAAAAAGCCAGTTTAATGATGTATTAAGAATCAGATTTCAGTTTTTGCAACTATTAGCAATATAGAGCATTGTACACATTTTTTTCTGCCACTGTTTGTGAATGAGTGCATTGTACTTTAGCTATTGCAGATTTGTGGAGTATATGTATATATGGGGTGAAAATGAGTTCTCATTACCAGAATCCCAGAGATTTAGCACTTTTCTGTGAATTTGTGGATATTGTAGTTCATCATTACACATTTCCTGACCTGGATTTTCATGTCTATACTTTATATTAGTAGACATTTGCCTTGCAAGTCGTTTTACCAGATCTAATTTGAGCTTCTGCCAGAAGGGTACAATGTAAATTTTGTAATTGAACCCCCCTGGTGTCTCATGTGTTAGTGAGGACTTTCGCCTTCTAAAGTTGCATTTACATTGAAAGATAATCATGAATGAGAGTTCTTAAAAACCCTCTTTTCACGATAATCTTGCATTTTAAACTAGCTGTCTATCCAAAGAGCAAGCAAGATGAGACTTACTGGCACCAATATCTTCGGAGAGCCAAGGCACTGCAGCATCGCCCTGCTCCTTCCACAGCCGGCCTACTGAAGCAGCTACCCTGCCTCTTGTGACCCCGCTCTACCGGTAAGCTCACTTTGGATTATAAGACACATCCCCATTTTCCTCCCAAATTTGGAGGAAAAAAATTGTGTTTAATAATCCGAAACATGCGGTAATTAATGTTAACAGGAACAGTGGAAATCAAGATAGGGTCTGAAAGACAAAGCAAAATTTCAGTGAGAGCTGCTCGTAGGATTGCTAGAGAGGCAAATTAGAACCCCCTCTTGACTGCAAAAGACTTTCAGAAAGATTTAGTAGACTCTGAAGTTGTGGTACATTGTTCTACTTCCAGAGACACTTGCACAAATATGGCCTTCATAGAAGAGTAACATAGTTAGCAAGGCCAAAAAAAGACATTTGTCCATCCAGTTCAGCCTATATTCCATCAGAATAAATCCCCAAATCTACATCCTTCTAAAGAACCTAATAACTGTAAGATACAATATTGTTACGATCCAGGAAGACATGCAGGCCTCTCTTGAACCCCTCGTCTGAGTTCACCAAAAAATCTCTCCTCCAGACGCAGAGAATGCCGGCTTGTGACCGTCACCTTCCTTGGTATAAACAGATCCTCGGAGAGATATTTGTATTGTCCCCTTTTATACTTTTACATGGTCATCTTTAACTTGGCCTTTTAGAGATCATTTTATCTTCAACTTGCTTTACTGTTCACAATAACAGTAATTTTGACCAGGGGTGCTCAAACTTTTACATGCCACTGTAGTATCCCTTCTCTGCATTTCTTTGCTGGCTATATTTCCTGGAGTATGTATACCTGAGAGTTCCAGCTCTTTATCATAGAGGTTTTTATCCTTGCTGGGTAAACTCCAATTATATTCTTGCTGCAATTAGGTTTGCTTTCTCGCCCAGCATCTCTTCGTTTTACCACTTTTAGGTTCTTGGGAGGTATATTTTGTTCTTTTTATTTTTGGTACTCCTTATCCTTAACCCGTCTACCTTGACTGTGTCTTAGTTTCTCACCTTGGGTTCTCGTTCTCTTCTCACACTTTCCTTTCCCCTTGTTGGTAGTGTGTTGTGGCTTCCCCTCTGGTTCCTCAGGAGATTTGAGAAACACCTTGGTGGACTTCTAGGGAGCCAGATCTGAGGTAGCGTTTTTTAATTGTTGCAACAAGGGTTTTTCTAGTCTGTACAGGTACCAGTGTGGTGCAGGTATGGCATTTTCCTTGTGTGAGTGTGAATGGGGATTCAACCACTGGAACCTCCCGTGATCTTAAGAATGGAGCTCTGGAACCCGCCTGTGCAGAGACCCTTCTTGAGTGGAACAGAGGTGCATATGCTCGACTTCTGCTCTAATCTGTCTAAAGGAATGCCTATCTTAGGATTGCACAGGGTTCCCCTAATTATCAATAAGTTATTCCCTATCCTTGGGATAGCCAATAACTTATTATGTTAGGAATAACCCTTCAATGTGTTTAATTGCCATAATTCAGTCATTTTTTTTAGTAACATGAAGCGTCTTGCTACATTTTCCATATAATCTATTGATTCTGTTGCTTACATATGTTGCTTACAGACACCCATATATGCAAATAGTAAGCTTCATATATAACACATGGTTAGCTGTTGTATTAAGCTAGAAGATAACTGCAATTTGATTGTTTATATACATACAGACCATCTATTACCATCTTACACGTAATATAGAGGCCGTAAAACACTATTATTTGTGGACATGTTTCCTCATTGTAGATTAGGTGGAATATTAGTTCTACTTATATAGCTCCATCATATTCCACAGCACTATACATACTTTATCATCACTGTCCCCACTGGGGCTCAGAATCTAAATTTCCTATCAGTATCTCTTTGGATGGTAGGAAGAACCTGGAGGAAACTCACGCAAACACGAGAAGAACATACAAACTCCTTGCAGATGTTGTCCTTGGTGGGACCCTGAGCTCTAACAAGTCCAGCCTGTGCTTGGGTGACTTGTGTTACCTAACACCATATAGCCATATGTTCTGCCTAATAAAGCTGTTTGACATGACCCTGCAGTAGGTAGTAAACAGAAGTATTGATCTGTCATGTGTACACAGAAGCCCCAAACATTCAGTAGACTACTAGTGATCAATAGGTTCGATTGTACTAATTGCCTTGTGTAGGCACTAGAGTTCCAATTCTAGGTGGCACTAGAGTTCTAGTTCTCTTCCTCTCTGAAGAGACAATTTGCATACTTCCCAGAGGAGCATTGCGCCTTTAAGTCTCCTCGTCTCGGCATGCTTAGCATGTCAATCTCCGCAAGGAGAAACAATACTTCTTGGATACTGATTGCCATGAAACAATCACTTAACATGGTCATACACATCAATTAAACCTTTACCGAACTGGTCAACAAAATTGGCCAACCATTTTGCATGTATGGGGTATCACAAGTCTCAGCAGCTGCAGATATGGAGGTAAGGAACAACCAGGAATGTTTGATTTTAACTAGCCTCCTTCCCTGTTCTCCAGAATTAAAGACCAGTTTTCTCCCAGCATTTTCATATTCATATATTTGCCCCTTTACCTTTTGGATTTCTCCATATTTTGATCCCGTTTATCG
This sequence comes from Oophaga pumilio, assembly GCA_009801035.1. Classification (NCBI taxonomy): domain Eukaryota; kingdom Metazoa; phylum Chordata; class Amphibia; order Anura; family Dendrobatidae; genus Oophaga; species Oophaga pumilio. The sequence goes on along the minus strand of VIAB01006633.1, from coordinate 18,482 downwards.
CCATATGTCACCTAACACTTTATGCATAACTGAGCACGTACTTTGTGTTTTCTCGATTCTGTGTCTAATAGGAAATTATACCGCATTCTAATAACATTGTAAACACCTATCTGGTAGGCAATACTGCACTCATTAAAATGCATTAACAATTAAAAAGTAAAATATGGGTCATAAAGCACATTCCCAGGCTTAAATACAAATTTCATGATTGTTATTCATGCTGTATACACATAATATATCGCTGCCTCTTTCATGCATTATTTACTTTTCTGATTTTTTTTTTATTTTTAGAACTGACTTTAATGTTTTATTTTCTTTTGTTTGACATTTGCAATAATGTAGAATATTTTGTTATTTCCTTTGGGAAAGGTTTATCATATTATAAAGTCATTTGTAGTTTTAAACAAAGCTACCAATCTATTATCCAATTATACGAATATAACATCATTAACCTCTTCACGACATCCGCCGTATATGTTGGAAGCGGGAGTATGGAGCAGGCTCCCCGCAGCAGGCCCACCCCATACCTGGCAGGTGATAGCCGTGTATGATAGCCAGGACCTTCCCTAACAATCGCGGGTGGAGCAGTGCTCCTCTCGCAATTGTTAACTTGTTAAATGCTGATGTCAATCTCTAACAGTGGCATTTTACACGTGTCAATGCACGCACTTCATAAACTGCGCCCATCAGTGCATACGTGACGTGATCGCGGGTCGCCGATGGTTCGTCATGACAGCCAGGTGTCTACTGATGACCCCTGTGCTTGTCATTACGGGGCTTCTTTGACATCCTGACTGTGGCCGGGCTTCAAAGGAGACTGATTTCTGCTATATTTAGTGATGCTGTGGCATCGCTGCATATAGCACAAGCAATTAGACAATCGTATCTTCAAGTCCCCTAAGGGGGATAACAAAAGCAGTAAAAAGTGGAAAAAAAGGTTTTAAAAAATCTGAAAAAAACCCTAAAAGTTCCCCTCACCCCTCCTTTCACCCATTGAAAATAAAGATATAAAAATAAACATGTGGTATCGCCACAGAAATATCCAATCTATCAAAATATAAAAACAATTAAGCCATTCAGTAAACACCGTAAACGTAAAAAATCAAGAATGACGAAATTACAGGGGTTTTTTTTGCTGCTGCAGTACCTCAAATAATGCTGTAACAAGTGATCAAAAGTCACATCTATCCCGAAATGGTACTAATAAAAACATTGTCTCGCCCCGCAAAAAATAAGTTATCACACAGCTCCATCGGCCGAAAAAAAAATGTTACTCACATGTGATGTATCACCGGGCCGGCTAATAAAAAAGATCCACAGTGACTATCCGGTAAAAGGCAGTTCTCATGGCTGACTAAGCTACCTTGCGGTGGCGACACACGTCGGGCATCTCCACACGCTCCCCCAACTATGGCCATTTTTTATGACCACATTCAGCCTTTGCCTCCTGGTGAAGTATCTATACTCTTTTTGGCTCTATTTACATATCTTGCATTCTGGGCAGCCTTTTTACCTATACAATATAGAAAGGTGATCTTCTTGTATTTATGGCTACCTTTTTGTTTGCTTTATAATTGTGATCCATATTTTAGGAGGCTTTTTGGATATATGGTAAAAGGGCCTGCTACGTACTTTACTTGCCGGTTGGTAGGGGAAATAGGTGCTCTAATTTATTTTTGTACCTGCATAAATACTGTTTTTCACATGCATATTAGCACCTCGCCGTCACTGTTCATTTTGTTGAATCTTACGATGTTTCATTGGGATATGATATAATTGGTGTGTTCATATCTCTTTACTGTATTGATTGCATATATTGTTGGTCATTTGTGGGGAGTTTACAGCCTTATTAAGGGCGATTTGGATTACATTGTCATGTCGTTTGACTTTTAAATGTTTTTAATTGTTATGTTTGTTTGTATCCGATAAAACTTTTGTATTGAGGTGATCCTGGTTTTTGGTCCATAGCTTTTTCTTCCTATATCACGTGATGTATTTTATGGACCCTAAGTGTATCCCTAATGTTGTGGTGCCCTCTCATATTTTTGTTTTGATTCAGTTCTCATGTCTCTTCTCCGTTAGACACATATTACTCGAGTGGCCCATGGACCAAGCCTCGCGAATCGATTAGCACACGCTCTACTGTGGAGCCATTTACATAATGAGCCATAATTGACACTCAGACCCACAGAAAGACTTTCTAATATCTGTGGCGAAAATGCGAACGTCTGCACCGGTCACAGCAGCCTTATGTACTTCACTTGGCGGTAGTAGTACGATTTAGTCAGACCAACATTTTCAATGATCAGAAGTATGTTCGACAAGATTTACAAGCGTTGATATCCCAGCATGACCGGAAGATGTCAGCTACAAGTGGCGGAGTGACTTTGCTTCTCGGCTTATTTTTAGCTGTATTCTTGAATGTTATGGACAGTGAAGTGCCATATATGTGGTTCTGTACACTGCTCCGTGTCACTTCAAAGCACTAAGGCATCATTGTCACATCCGAGAGCTCTTCAAGGACCTTTATTCATCTTTTTCTCTGCAGTGACAGATAAAAGCAGAGCGGGGAGGAAACAGATTTTTTTATGTACCGTAGTACAAATTATCCTTTGTGAGTATTAGGTTGTAGAGTGAAGAGCCCACCATAGTGTACTGTTGTAGGGACAGAAATTCAGAAGCCTTTATTTCCTGCACTTAAAGGGATATTCTTATTAAATTGCTTAGTTAGACAGCATGAAATAAGCAAGTAGGAGTTGACTTGCTTTTTCTATCTGCTGTTATTCTCTTGCTGGGAGAGCTTTTATCTTACATAATGTACAGATATATTAGAGCTGACTGTCAGTCAATGCCAGAGACGTGCTTAGAAGCCGGCTGCGCCACTATGACTGAAAGCCCAGGGCTGCCAGGAGGAATAAAGTTAATTTCCTCCCAACAGCGGGAGTCTAAGTGCAGGCACCTGGCAGCTTCAGAACACTATTAACTGCCAGATTAACCCCATACCTGTAGGTTAATGTTGATTTTTACATGACAGGTTCACTTTAATATCAGTAAATTAATAAAGATAATCAGTAATTAGTGTTGTAACAAAAATATAAAGTATGCTAGTCTTTACCTTGGTTTGTAAATTAAGTTTTATACATAGCAGAGTTTGCAAAATCTCTGAGCTGTGTGGGTATTATATGGTGTGTGTATATATATTTATGTGTGTGCATGTATTTATATTTGTGTTCTGCTACGCTGGGTGAAATTGCACAAATCATCAAGATCCACTGCTGGCAGCTCCTTTTGCAATTGCTAATAATCAATGACATCCCTGATGTGTTCTACAGGAAACAATCTGGAGACACTGCAACTTATGGTGGTAACACATAGTAAGACAGAACTGATCAATAAAGGTATCTGTTATGGCAATCTACGGGCCTTTAAACAAAACGATGATTGCCTGAATGAACATTAGTTTACCATTTTTGCCCAGTGTAAACTGCTGATGAATCACTTGTCTCTCGCTGATCACATCTTTAGTGTCAGCATTAAAATTGTCATTGGCTGTTTGTCAAGCCCTTTGTGTAAGACATGAAGGGCATCAGACAAGTGTTCCCCTCCAGATCTATGTTACATGTATCGAGCACCAATAGTCTTTCTATATTGTTAAAATGAGCTCATTAGGATATTTTATTAGTCCGTTTAAAAGGATCCAAAATCACTAAGGAGCAGTAAACTAAAAAATTAAAAAGCCTCTGTTCTTGAGAATGAAGGATACTTTTAATAAGAAGTAAATTGCAAAGTTGCTTGTCTTTACAAATAGTTTGTTCATTCAAGAACTTTAAGCATAGACCCTGGAGGCCAGTATGAAGGCGAGTATGGGGGCCTAGAGTGGCCAAATGGTCCCATCTGTGTTATTTTAGCGACAAAGTTGAAGTGGGCAATTGGATTTTAGCCAAAAATGAATGGATTTTTCAGGGATTAAACAATTTGAGCTCATAATTGCCATAACTTGTCATTGGCAGTAGAAGTCCCATTCTGGCTATAATTTAGTACCTGCATCATTATATTGTGTGCACAGATAGACAACCGAGGCAGTGGGCTCACACAAGACTGGCAATGGTGGCTAGGCTTTCACTTCTAGCTCTTGGCAGCAGTGTGGCACATCATTTATGCATGACGAGGAGATGAGTTTAAGTGTTTTATTGTCACTGTATAATAATGCAGATTTCTCTGCTCTGTCCATTCGTAGATTGCTCTGAGAGACCCTGTCCATTCCGTATCCCTCCAGCAGTTTGTCTATGAGAAGCTCAAGTCACAGCAGCAATTACTGGGAGATGAAGGATTCCGGTCACTGATGGAAACGGTGGATACAGAAATAGTGAAGCAGCTGCAGGAGTTTTTACAGGGATTCTGAAAATTTCCAAATAGTGTTTGTTACAAAATCATACAAGGAATTTCTTTATTAAAGACAACATTTTGCAAAATTATTTTTGTTTCATTAACTGGAGAAATAAACGTTGCAATAACAGACTGTGATATTATCTTGTGAATGAATGTGAATATACTTCTTTTTTTAAATTAGTTTCCACTGAAGTTTCATATAGAATACAGGAAAAATATCTGCAATTCTCCCTGGCATGCTCTCAATCAACTTCTGGAACA
>VIAB01006632.1:89890-106154 GCA_009801035.1 Oophaga pumilio | reverse complement strand
CCACCAGCAGGGATGGTTGGCAAAAAGGGGGTGGAGTGTCCCAATCGTAAAGGGGAGGTGCCGGCGAACTGTTGCCCGAGGCAAAAATGTTATGTGTGTCCAGTTTGTCGTATTAACTATCCACCAGGCACCAAGCTACGGGGGTGTGATCTGCCGATAAATAATGAAGATATGGTTGGGCTGATCGACCTGGGGAGTCCGGTGACGTTAGTGAGAGTTGCACCTACGGGGTCTCAAATACCTGGTAGAAAGGTCGGGGTTACCTGCATTCAAGGGAACACTAAGGAGTATCCCGGGGCGAGGGTAAATTTGGAGACAGGCTGGGACATGAGGGAACAGGAGGTCGCTATAGTCCCAAATTTGGCGTGTTCAGTAGTTATAGGTCGGGACTCTACACTGTTCTCCAGCTTGTGGGAGAGGGGAGTGCCGCCACAGCAGGAGGAGGGAGATCGCTCTACTGGTGGGATGGTGGGTATTAGTACAGTGACACCTACCAAAGTGGACGAGTCTGAACAACTCGGTGACTTAGCAGACGGTGTCACAAGTGGAAAGGGTGCATCTACCCAACTGACGGACCTGATGTCTCTTGACGTGTGTCAGGTGGGATGTGACTCAGACTCCGAGGGTGACTGTGACTCTAATAGAGAAAGGGAGTACAGTAATGAAGGGCCCCACAAGGAGAAAAAATCCTCCCGTCGTCGGAGACACAAAGGGCGCAAGGCGCCGGAACACAATGTATGTACTGAGGATGGTAATAAAGAAAAACCTATGACTGATGCGATTGTGCAAGATGTGAGTACTCTTCCAGACCCTGAAGAGCCGGAGAGTGTAGAGCCTCAAGGAAGATTGATGGGGTCAGATACGGTTGGCGCCAACGCTGTACAGTTGGAGCAGGTGCGACACCTGGAGGCCGAGGTTGCGGCCATAAAGCAGAACATGGCTAACAAAGTGTCTGATGAGAAGCAAAAGTCGGCTGAACTAAAGACCATGAAGGAGCAGATCGAACAAGAAAAGGCCCTGAGGCAAACTGCGGAACATAGAGTGGATGAGCTGGAGAAGGTAGTCTCTGAGCTCAGAGGTCACCTGTCTATGTGGCAAAGTGTGTGTAGGACCTTGGGAGAAGAGATGGAGGTGCTCAGAGAAGCAGTAAGGGGTCTGCAGAAGGAGAAGTTTCGGGTTGAAGACGTACAGCGGCCATGCCCGAGTGATGACCAGGCGGAAGTGCCAGTGCCCATCTGGGCTTGGGGTCGTGAAGAGCGTGAGTCTCAGGAGGAGGAGAAGACTTCACTCTTTAGGTGTGTAATAAAGGTACCTGCAGACATGCGAGAAGCCTGTGCCAGTGAGGGGGTGCATGAGGCCTTTAAAAAGGCGGTAAAAGCCGATAGTGTGAACTGGGCACCAGAGACAAACCATTTAGTGATCCTGGCAGAGGGGGAAGACACAGAGAAGCTGGTGGATGTCCTGAAGGATATGCATCTGCAGTGTCTCCACGCGAAACAGATGATTACGTTGAGTAACATGAAAGCCGCTCGACGTCTGGAGCAGGCGAAGGAAGATCAAAGTCGGCTGGGCTTGGTAGAAGAGGTAATTCCGGTACCCAAAAATCTGGTTGGGAGAGTCGTTGGAAGACTTGGAAAAGTGATGCAGGAGATGGAGGATAGATCCGGTGTAAGGAGAGTGAGGATTCCAGCTGATGGCGAGATCAATGTGGCTGGAGAAGAAGACATGGTTCCATATATTGGTGTGGGCTCAGTTTAGAGCCTGAAGAACATCAGAACGCTCCTGGAGTATCAAGTGATGTACCTACGAGAAGTAGAGCAGCTGATCTCAGGAAGAAAGCAGATGAAGGAACAGCTGCAGAAGTTGAAACAAAGATGGCGACTGCTTCCAGCCCAAGATATAGAGAGACAAGAGGCTTCTCTGGGGACTGGCAGTAGACGAGCTGAAACACTGAGGGGTAGAGATGACGCTTCTGTTAGCTCAGTGCTGAGTGACCCAAGTGTGAGACCAGGTGGCGGACAAAGAGATAGAGAGTCAGACTCCGATCAACCAGTGAGCTTGACTGGACGATGGACTCAGGACCAAAACAACCGTAAGAGGCGGTACTGGAGGGGTCTGGTGACACCTACGGATAAACAAGGCCGACATTCTGACCGCTGGGGGCGGGGAATGCCTAACAAAGAGGTGATGGTGCAGGATGCCACAAATCAACTGAGACGGTCCCATCGACTTGTAGGGCAAGGTGACATGGGTGACCTGTCTCGGGGTCCTCGGGTTGAAACAGGTGTTCAACCTAACAAGTTTGAACAGAGGGGGAAGGTATGTGGTATAATGACTAATGTGGCACCTAGGGGGCGCTGTATAAGTTGCTCAAATTATGCATGGAGGCATGAGATGGATGGCAAACCAGTCCCTGGTATGGTGCTAAATGGAAAGTATGTGTCGCAGAGCTATTCTGTGCTGTAGGTCAGTAATGTTGTTCTGGGACTTGTAGTCCCATCAGAGTTCTGATTATTGTTAAGGGTGAACCTACAGGGTTAGCTTGTGAGCTGGGTGGGACTTGCTAACCACACATACACCGCCCACTAGTGGTGGGAGAATGAATGTTACATACTGGTGATTGTATGTGTTGTGAAGGACCTGTGAGGAGGTCATGAACAGGTGACCAGACCATGTGCTTCATGCCTTGGCTTGGGGAGTGGCTACAGGTATGAAAGACAGTGTTTGGCACATGGTGAGGAGATTGTGTTGGAGACTGAGGAGTCTCTGGAAGTCTGGCTGAGACAGTGGAGAGTATGTCCTGCACAGGGCTGCCTGGAAGGTTCCTGGAAGGTCTGTCGGTGTTGGAAGATCCTGGGGTTGGATCGGATTCCTGGACGCACGTGGTGAGACTTGGAACTTGGTGGCCAGGGTGTTGGACAGAAGTCCTGAATAGCACCCGGACAGGACACATGGGTGTGCGGAGCCTGTGACGGTCCCACACTGAGAACCATGCGGTTCTATTGAGAAGTTTGGCTGGAGTCAGCCTGGAAGTGACTTTCTGTTACAGTGTGTCAGTGAGCACCGGAAGCGAGTTCAGATCACCCGGGAAGGCACCTGGCGGTCCCTGCTGGCTTGCAGCTGCTTAGTCAAGCCCGTCCCATGCAAGGGTGCGTCTGGGAACAGTAGTTTGCAAAGCTGGAATGCATTGTTGTTTTTGTCATGTTTTGTTACCTGGTGTTAAAGACACAGTAAAACATTGATTTTGGACTAAAAGCCTGTGTGTTGCCTCATAACTGCGGTCTGGCCCTTGCCTACCAGAGCGAATCCCTACAGTGACCAAAGACAGATTTTCCGCCTTAATTTGCTAAATAAATCTTGCCAAATCAGACAAGGTGATTTTCTGGATTTGTGGTCTCCTTTTGACTCTCACAGTTGTGGTCTACCTATGATGTCAATAACAGGCCTCTCATCTTTTTAAGTGGGAGAACTTGCACAATTGGTGGCTGATTAAATACTCGTTTTCCCCACTGTAACACTCAGTCCTCACTAGGTTTCCAGCCAGTTTCAGAGATAGTAAATTTTCTGATGTCCCTTGACAAGTCACATATCAGCAGTTTTCATCAGTTATAAAGCAGTTATGTTATGTCATTAGCTGACATTTTCTATTAAAAAAACATAATTGTCAAATTCCTGCTCCCATTTGTCTCGGTCATTTATCTATGTACAGTTGGTGGAGCATCAGTATAAATGTTGTATAGACCAGATCATGCTCCAACCAGCCCAGTTGTCAACCAGCTCTCCAGGTATTTCTGGACATCTGGCATTAAATTTATTACTGACATGGTCAAGGGTTAGTTTATGCAATGCATGAGGGAAGCCATGAATCCTGCCTTTACAAATACATAAGAAAGACAGGGTTCTACCAAGGACTCCCATACACCTTAGATAATCTTCAGCCTTCTCAGCCAACTCTCCAATACACAGGAGTACTCATTTGTGTGTGGGAGTCTAGTTCAAACAATTGCCAGAAGCATTGTTCGGCGAACAGCCATCTAATATATATGGCCAGTCTTCAAGCACTCAATTATTCTTTGATTTGTGATGTTGATATAATCTAGAGAATACAAAATAAGGTATAATAAAGGTGTACATGGTGTTCTTCAGGTGATATTATCCAAAGCATTCCAGCTCAGAGAGGGCAAAATACATGAGTTTTTATTAGAACATTAAAACTTCATAATGAAAAACCAACTCTGTTCAAATGCAAACATGCATCCTTAGTCATAGCATAGGTAAAAATAAAGGCAGGGTAGGTAATATGTATCAGCTAAAATCCATGAAAACAGAAAAAGTGTGGATTTAACCCCATCAATGTGATTGCAAAATTTTAAAAATAAGAATGTTTATCTTTACTCAAAAGTTGTACTGCTGGACACAACTATTATATGCAGAAAATGAGCAGGTTGCCTTTGTTCTTTTTGCTGCACCCTATGAATGTCTGTGACTATGTATTTTGCCCATTAATTTAAAAGGACTTATTACATACAATGGCATTTACCCAATAACTGAAAAGTAATAAAAACTATTAACAACAGTGTCTAACAGCACCTGTATTAGAACCTGCAGTCTGAAGCGCAAGTCCTCCGTGCAAACAGAAGTGTAAATCAGGTGTGAAATAAATTATAGTATATACAGTAGTTTTTACTCCCTCTTACAGACATAGCTTCCCTTCATGACACAGATGCTGCTGCCACTTTCTATAACACCACAATAATAGCAAAACTTGATTCGGCTGCCCCCCTCACGCAGAGCAAAACTCGTACAATCAACAGGCAGCCCTGGCTGACCAAAGAACTGAGATAGGCTTCCAGGGTCACTGAACGGAGATGGAAGAGATACCGTTCTGCCAAGCACTTTATCGCATGCAAGCAGTCCCTCGCCAGCTTCAAGTCCACACTCACTGCCGCAAAACAAACTTACTTCTCATCTCTCATCTGCTCCCTGTCTCACAACCCTAAACAGCTTTTCAACACTTTCAATTCTCTACTCCGTCCCCCGGCACCTCCTCAGTCTCCTCTCATTTCTGCTGAAGACTTTGCCTCTTTCTTTAAGCAGAAGATCGATATGATCAGAAAAAGTTTGTCACGCAGCCCCCAACGTCCCCCCACTTATCTGCCCAGCCCTGTTCCTCCAAAACCAGCTTTACCACCATGATAGAAGACTAGCTCTCCACCCTCCTGTCAAGATCACATTTCACTACTTGCACGGTTGACCCCTTCCGGTCCCACCTCATCCCTAACCTCGCCAAAGTCTTCATCCCAACCCTAACACACCTCTTAAACTTCTCAATTACAAATGTTGTTTTCCCCTCATCCTTCAAACATGCCTCGATCACACCCTCCCTCGACCCATCCTCTGTGTCTAGCTACCGCCCCATATCTCTTCTCCCTCATGCCTCAAAACTACTGGAACAGCATGTCCATCTTGAACTGTCCTCCCACCTTTCCTCTTGCTCCCTCTTTGACTGGTTACAATCTGGCTTCCGACTGCATCACTCAACTGAAACTGCCCTAACTAAAGTCACCAACGACCTACTAACCGCCAAAAGCAAGCGACGCTACTCTGGCCTCCTTCTCCTCGACCTGTCTTCTGACTTCAACACTGTGGACCACTCCCTCCTGCTACAGATTCTCTCATCTCTTGGCATCACAGACTTGGTCCTATCCTGGATCTCATCATATCTAACAGACCGAACATTCAGTGTCTCCCTCTCCCACACAACCTCCTCACCTGAGACTGTCGGTGTTCCCCAAAGCTCAGTTCTAGGACCCCTACTGTTCTCCATCTACACCTTCGGCCTCGGACAGTTCATAGAATCCCACGGTTTGCAGTATCATCTCTACGCCGATGGCATGCAGATCTACCTATCTGGACCTGACCACACTGTTAGAATCTATTTAGTTTTGATCATCCGCCATCTTGTTGTGATTTTCTGGCTGCTGGTCTTTTTCCCCTGGTGCTGGGCTTGTCTTCGGTCAGGTGATTGTATCACCCTTTATTACCCTGCACCTGCCTCCCAGTCCTTGCTGGACATCAGTGTTAATCCGCTAGAGTTCTGGCTTGGTGCTTTGATAACTTTTTGTATTTAACTTTGTGCAGTTCTGGGAGCTCTAGTTCTGCTTGCTTAGTCATTTTGTTTTTTCCTTTCGTTTCTGCAGCTTCCTCTATTTCCCTGCTAGGAGGTCACCTGTTTTTGTTCCCAGTTCCTAGGTCTTTCAGGGTTTCCCTTCCCCCATCTTTAGGTCTTCGCTTGAGTCTAGACTAGGATAGTCGGTGGGTCTATTAGCAAGGAATAGGTCGCCCGCTACATCGTAGGGTTGGAGTTTAATCTTAGTGCAGGGTCAGCTTCTCCCCCCTGCTCTATTCCCGAGATACAGACCCGTAACACTCACCTACTTACTGACCAAAATTCCACAATGTCTGTCTGCTATTTGATGTTTCTTTTCTGCTCGCTTTCTAAAACTGAACATGGACAAAATAGAATTCATCATCTTTCCCCATCTCGCTCTACCCCATCTAACAGACCTATCCATCAATGTCAATAGATGCTCACTTTCCCCAGTCCCACATGCTCAATGCCTTGGGGTGATCCTCGACTCTGCCCTCTCTTTCAAGCCATATATCCAAGCCCTTGCCGCCTCCTGCCGACTCAAATTCAAAAATATTTCCCGGATCCGGTGATTCTTTGACCATGAAACCGCAAAAACACTAGTGTATGCCCTTATCTCCCGCCTCGACGACTGCAACCTCCTACTCTCTGGCCTCCCCTCTAGCACTCTTGCACAACTCCAATCCATCCTACATTCTGCTGCCCGACTAATCCACCTATCTCCCCGTTATTCCCCAGCCTCTCCTCTATGCCAAGCCCTTCACTGGCTTCCTATTGTCCAGAGGCTCCAGTTCAAAACCCTAACTATGATCTACAAAGCCATCCACAACCTGTCTCCTCCATACATCTGTGACATGGTCTCCCGGTATTTACCTACACGCAACCTTCGATCCTCTCAAGATCTCCTTCTCTATTCCCCTCTTATCTCTTCTTCACACAACCGCATACAAGACTTCTCCCGTGCTTCCCTATGCTCTGGAACTCTCTACCCCAACACATCAGACATTCCCCTACCAAGGAAACCTTCAAAAAGAACCTGAAGACCCACCTCTTCAGACAAGCCTACAACCTGCAGTGATCCTCAGTCTACTGAACCTCCGCACGACCAACTCACCCATCCCCTGTAGACTGTACAATCTGCCTGAGGACCAGTGGGTCCAGTTCTTAACCCCTCGCCTCAGGGGTAAGGCCCTGGAAATCTTTGGGTACCTGCCCAGCGAGTCCACCCCAAGCTATGAGGATATCAAGCAGGCTCTAATACAGCAGCATAACATGAGACATACCGGAAGAAGCGCCAGCGTATGCAGCAGGATCCTGAAGACAGCCGGGCCTATCACATGAGGGCTCCACAGAGAACTTGAACAATGGTTCACATGTTTGGAGCTCACCACCATCAAGCAGCTCATCGCAACTGAGCAGTTTTTGAGGAACTGACCAGAGGACCTCATGCAGTATCTTTGTGACCGGAAGTCAAAGTGGTATTCTGCAACAGCGATACTTGCAGACAAGCACACCGACAATAGGACTCTAGAAACCAAGAAACCTGCCAGTTGGAAAAAGAGTAAGACGAACTCGGTGCCTGCAGTCACTGCTAGCGAGGCACCTGCCAATGTGTGCATCTTCACTTCGGTGGGGAACTCTGACTATGTCATCTTTGCAAATAACTGGGACACAAAGTCGTATGTCTCCAATGCCAGAAGGGCCCATCCCAATCCCAGAAACTGTCCACTGTTTTGTGTCTGGGTGTTGGAAGGTCCCTTGACAACTTTCAGCCCATCACCATAGGATAGGTCATGGCCATGGCACTGCGGGACACAGGCACCAAGATAATTCTTGTGCAGTTTGAGCTGGTGGTCCCAAATGATTTGGTATTCGAGATAACCCTCGCTGTCTATGGGATTGGAGGATTTGATCAGCGCTGCCTGTTGCCAAGGAGTATTTGGACTGGAGCACCAGGAATCAGGAGATGGGGGTATCCTTGAATTTTCCAGCAAGCTTTTTGCTTGGAATAGACTTGGGGCAGATAGTGTCCCAGTACGTGGCCACTGAACCCCCAAGGCCTGATTCTCCAAACACAAAGTGCACCCCTGTTGATGGCAATGTGATTAACATGCCTATCAATGGGGATGTGGGTTACATACGGTGTTACACCCCTCGGGGAAGGGGGGGGTGGGAAATAATCAAGAAGTAATAACGCCCTAGAATATGGCCAGCCATCATCCTGGAACCAGTTGTCCTGTTAGACCAGGGGTGGGGAATATTTTTTCTGCCAAGGGCCATTTGGATATTTATACCATCCTTCGGGGGCCGTACAAACTCCGCCCACAAAGTACATCCTGACTCTGGCACTGGTGTCAGGATGTAATCTTTCATTGCATGCCCTTTCAGTGTTCAGTAGTGAACACTACATGTGTACTTACAGAGCAAGAAGAAATTAATGAGCTGGTGGCAATCAAAATACAGCTCCCTGCCAAAGCACAGCAGTCCCTGAGAATCTGCCCGGGGGCCGGATAAAAGGTCATCGAGGGCCGCAAATGGCCCTGGGGTTCCCCACCCCTGTGTTAGACTGTCACAGAGGGGACAGACCGCAGTGGAGGGGGAGAATGCAATTGAGGGTGAGGATGTCCCAAGAGAGGGAAGGCTCCCAGGTAAGGACTCCTAATTGCAGAGGTCCAGGATGTCAGAGGGCCAGATGAGCCACTCTGAATCGGGGACTTGGTCAGAAGTAGAGTGGAAGCAAGAATTACACGCGGTTGTAGCGGACGTGGCAGCTGTCACGCTCAATGGTAGCGGAGGGGCCCCTCTGCTTCCCCCTCAAGACTAACTGGCTACCGGGTCAGACGAAGGCCAGGAGACAGGTTCCAGGGAACGAACTGAAGTTGTGGCTGCCTCATCTATTCTGGCCACGTCCAATCAGGAATTTCAAGCGGCAATGGAAACTGATGACAGCCTGAAAGCTCTCAATGAGCAGGAGGCACAGCCTCTCTCAGACTCAGACCTTGAGCGGGTGCTCTGAGACCAGGGACGGCTGTACCAGGTAACTTTCCAGCAGGGTACATCGGCATAGGGAGTGACAGTTAGTGGTACCCTATCCATTCAGGGTGGAGTTGTTGCAGATTGCACATGAGATTCAGAAGGCCGGAAATCTCGGGATCAGTAAGATAAAGGCCAGGCTACCCAGCATTTCAACTGGCCACTCCAAGCAGCTTTGGGAAACACTTCGTAATGATTGTAGTAAACTATGCCACCCAGTTCACGAAAGCGGTAGCCTTGTCATCTATTCAGGCCAACATGGTGGCCACTGCCTTGCTGGAGATTTTCTATGAAGGGTTTTTTTTTCCAGGAAACGCCCACGGACTGAGGGAGCCAGTTGAGATTGCAGGTGAGGGAGTCCCCCTGTAAGCAGATACAGGTGTAACATCTAGTGACCAGCCTGTACCACCCACAGACTAATGGCATGTGCAAATGGTTCAATTTCACCGTGAAGCAGATCCTGAAGAGTTTGGTCGACTCCCACAGGCGCAACAAGGAGCAGTACCTCCCACACCTGCGGTTTGCCTACCCGGAGGTTCCACAGACCTCAACGGGTTCTCACCCTTTGAGCTCCTGTATGGGCAATGTGTGCGTGAACCCCTGGTTCTGATGAAAAAGGTCTCTGATGGAGACTTAGGCATCCCTAGAGTGTCGATCATCAAGTATGTTGTGTGCTTCCGGGACAATAAGCAGGCCTAGGCGCAGCTGGTGCACAATAACATGACATGAGCCCAGGCCAACCACAAGTAATGGTACGACCAGAATGCTTGTTAGAGGACCTACCAGGTGGGTCATATGGTGTGGGTGCTGGTCTCCATATCCCCAGGACAATCTTCAAGCGGCCTGGGAAGGTCTGTACCTCGTGCACAAGTGGCTCAATGCTTTAACGTACCTGGTTATCCTGGAACACACTCAAGGAAGGCAGGTGGTCTTCCACGTGAACATGATTAAGACACATAATAAGTAAAAGGCCTGCAACCTCCCCATATGCAACAAGGCTTGAGAGAGAGAGGCGGAGATCCTTCTGGTCATTCTCACGCAGGCTAGAGCGATTGGAACCATATACAGTTTTTTCTTCAACTCTACCCATAAGTGTTCAATAGGGTTTAGGTCTGAGGACTCAGAGGGCGAATCCAGAGCCTCTTCTTCATTGTACTTGAACCATTTCTATGCCAATTTCAATGTATGCTTCGGGTTGTTGTCATGCTGTGACACCATGTTGTCCTTTTCATATCCATAGTACTTGAGTGTATAAAGTAACTAGTCTTGTAGTATACTCACATACAGCTCAGCATTGAGACCACCACTGATCCTGATCAAATATCCAATACAACAAAAGTTGGAGGAAAGAAGCCCAGAGGATTTACAGAATAAAAACTGAGTACAGTTGGCTTAAACGAAAATATCTCTTACATTCCCTTTATCTAAATTAATGACTATTTTTCAACAATATTTACACAAGAAAATCCCATGACGGATAACATGATCAGTGATAACAAAAATTCTCCATTAAATGTCACCTGCTTAAACCAGCAGGAAGTATGGCGGCGTCTAAAAATCACTAAAGTAGACAAATCCCTGGGCCCGGAAGGGATACACCCCCAGAGTACTGCAGGAATTAAGTACAGTCATTGATAAACCATTATTTTTAGTCTTTAAAGATTACATAGTAACAGGGGTTGTACCACAGGACTGGCGTATAGCAAATGTAGTGCCAATATTCAAAAAGGGGGCAAAAACTGAACCTGGAAATTATAGGCCAGTGAGCTTAACATCTACTGTGGGTAAGATCCTGGAGGGTTTTTTAAGGGATACTATATTGGAGTATCTGAGGCTGAATAACCTCATGACACAGTATCAGCATGGGTTTACGAGGGACCGTTCTTGTCAGACTAATCTGATAAGCTTTTATGAAGGGGTAAGTTCAGGACTGGACCAAGGGAATGCAGTGGACGTGGTGTTCATGGACTTCTCAAAAGCTTTTGATACAGTGCCACACAAAAGGTTGAAACATAAAATGAGAACAATGGGGATAGGGGAAAATATGTGTAAGTGGGTTAAGAACTGGCTCATGGATAGAAAACAAAGGGTGGTTATTAATGGAGCACACTCGGACTGGGTCACGGTTAACAGTGGGGTACCACAGGGGTCAGTATAGGGGCCGCTTCTCTTTAACATATTTATTAATGACCTTGTAGGGGGCATACAGAGTAGTATTTCAATATTTGCAGATGACACTAAACTCTGCAGGGTAATAAATACAGAGGAGGACAATTTTAAGGTACTGCCACACTACTCGATCCCGCTAACGATCTCATTAGCGTCGCATACTAATGAGATCGCTAGCGGGATCGTTTTAATATCGCTAAATGTGTGCTACATTTAGCGATATAGTTAACGACGCTATCGCCGTTAGCGATCTTCTTAGCGATTTAGCGGTACAAAAGTACCGCTAAATCGCTAAGAAAAGGTGCCACACTTAGCGATGTATACTTACCCAGCGGGGCGCCAGCGACGAAAATAGGGTCCGGAACGATCGCTGTGATGAACGACATCACAGCAGGGGCCTCGTCGCCGGTAGCTGCCGCACACAACAACATCGCTAACGGGATCGCTAAATAGTGACGTTTTTTAGCGATCCCGTTAGCGATGTTGTTTAGTGTGGCATACCCTTTATATTACAGGAGGATTTATGTAAACTATTGTAAAACACTGGGCAAAACTGTCACTGAAAAAGACCTGGGTGTATGGGTGGACGACAAACTCACATTTAGTGGCCAATGTCAAGCAGCTGCTGCCAAGGCAAATAAAATAATGGGATGCATTAAAAGAGGCATAGATGCTCATGAGGAGAACATAATTTTACCTCTATACAAGTCACTGGTGCGACCACACTTAGAATTCTGTGTGCAGTTCTGGTCTCCGGTGTATAAGAAAGACATAGCTGAACTGGAGCGGGTGCAGAGAAGAGCGACCAAGGTTATTAGAGAACTGGGGGGTCTGCAATACCAAGACAGGTTATTACACTTGGGGTTATTTAGTTTGGAAAAACGAAGGCTTAGGGGTGATCTTATTACAATGTATAAATATATGAGGGAACAGTACAGAGAGAGACCTTTCTAATGATCTTTTTACTCTTAGACCTGTGAAGGGGGACAAGGGGGCATCCTCTACGTCTGGAGGAAAGGTTTAGTCATAATCACAGACGTGGATTTTTTACTGTAAGAGCAGTGAGACTATGGAACTCTCTGCCGTATGATGTTGTAATGAGTGATTCACTACTAAAATTTAATAAGGGACTGGATGCCTTTGTTGAAAAGTATAGTGTTACAGGGTATATATACTAGATTCCTTGATAGGGCATTGATCCAGGGAACAAGTCTGATTGCTGTATATGGAGTCGGGAAGGAATTTTTTTCCCCAATGTAGAGCTTAGTGTTTGCTGCATGGGTTTTTTTGCCTTCACCTGGATCAACATGTTAGGCTATGGGTTGAACTAGATCAGTGTTTCCCAAACTCCAGTCCTCATGGCCCCCACAGATCATGTTTTCAGGATTTCCATAGTGTTTTACAGGTGAGAGAATTCCTGATGCCTTGATGATACTTGCAATCACCTATGCAATACTAAAGCCCCCGTCTCACACAGCGATCTCGCTAGCGAGATCGCTGCTGAGTCACTAGTTTTGTGACGCAACAGCGATCTCCCCAGCGATATCGCTGTGTGTGACATTCAGCGACGATCAGCCCCCCTGCTGGGTATTGCTGATCGTCGCTGAA
Source organism: Oophaga pumilio (assembly GCA_009801035.1). Classification (NCBI taxonomy): domain Eukaryota; kingdom Metazoa; phylum Chordata; class Amphibia; order Anura; family Dendrobatidae; genus Oophaga; species Oophaga pumilio. The sequence goes on along the minus strand of VIAB01006632.1, from coordinate 93,193 downwards.
TGTCCTGGACATTTTTTTGATCAGCGATCCGCTGGTAACCAAGGCACACAGCGGGTTTCCAGGCGCGGGGCTGGGCCTGGAAACCCGCTGTGTACCTTGGATACCAGCGCCCTGATGCAGGGAGCTGGTAACCAAGGTACACAGCGGGTTTCCAGGGCGCTGGTATCCAACGTACACTGCGGGTAACTAAGCGACGTTACCCGCAGTGTCGTTGTCCTGATCGCTGCTGAGAGCTGCCTGTTTGGCAGCTCAGCAGCGATCATGTAGCGACACAGCAGCGATCCTGATCGTTGTCGGGATCGCTGGTGTATCGCTATGTGAGACCCGGGCTTTAGGAAATCCTGAAAACATGACCTGTTAGGGCCGTGAGGACTGGAGTTTGGGAAACACTAAACTAGATAGACTTAAAGTCTTCCTTCAACCTTAAATACTATGTTACTATGTTAAATTGGTCATAAATCGTCTGATAAAATATGAATGATATAGGATTTATAGTTGTACTGTATAAAAACTATTTCAAAGGGATGATTATGATCTCAATTATTTGTTAGAATTCTGGAGGTTACTAATTATGAACCTTTCAAAAGTGTCCCTCCCATTCCTGATGTGAATCGTGAGAAAACAGTTAATATCATGATAAGAAGAGGATATAATCTCTATTAGAAATTTACTGGATAATAAGTGGTTAACTTCTTTCGCAACCTTTCCGCAGCGTCTGGTATCCAAGATACCTCTGGAACCCATATGATGTGACGGTATTCCCTGCTGAAGTGGCCTCGTTTGATCGTGAACCTCTCACTCAACACCAATTGGCAGGAGGGAAGGCACGTTGCAGGAGAAGGGCAGGGTATTCAATACAAATGTTCGAAAACAATAAATTCGGCACTCCAAGATAGATGCAAAAAACGTGAGTACTTTATTTGAACAGATACATCCACTGTGTAAAGGATTTTTTACATTTCGGCCAATTATAAGGCCTTCATCAGAACAGTGGGAGTCTCAAGAAAAGAGTATGTCAGGCGCTCTAGAAAGGCACTGTGCGATAGGTATGGCATAACTGCACAGCAGTGCCTTTCCAGAGTGCCTGACATACTCTTTTCAATAGGGGCTGCTATTACCACATATCCACATACAGGTCACTATGGGTAAGATGCTCTTTTTTCATGTGTATGCCTTGCTCAGTTTCACAACATTCTGATGGGTTGTTTTACCCAGGAGAGTTCTTATCACTGTTGTTGTGACTGTTACTCTTACTTCATGTTATGGCACACCAACTAATTTATTTACTGGGGAGCTTTCTTTATTTATATTTGGCTATTTCCTTTTGGGATCAATGCTATCTAACAGTGCACTTATAGCCTATATGTTACTTAGACTGTATGTAAATGTCATCTGTTGTTTGCTCCAACTGTTATCTGTGCATCTTGATTCTCATGCCTGTCATTTTTTCTGTGGATATGTAACTTATTGACCCTGTGCGCCATTGCCTTTATTCTTTATGTATTTATTGTACTTATTATTGCTGTTTTATGTGATCAATAATGAAATTGCTTTTTTTTATTACATTTTGGATTTTATACTCCAAGTCTCTTGTAGGATAAACAAATTAATGCATTTTCTAATTGATTATCAGCTGCCCTGAACCTAGCTAATGTTTCAATCAGAAGTCAACATGAGAGCAGTTTTATATTGAAAAAAAGGAAAGGAATATTGCTATTTATCTTGCTCCTAAATTATTGGCAAAATAAAAACCTTTAGGGCCAAGTGCAATATTTGTGATATAACAAGAAAAGCAGGCAAAGTGCAATATATCTCTAATAATAGCTGCAGGCTAGGTAAAGGTGGTATCATAATCTTGCAGTGCTACTATTGACAGCAACAATAGAGATTTAATATCAGTTTCTGTGGCAACATAGCATTTATTCTGAATGATCCAGATATATTATTTCAGTAGGCCCCGGGACATTATCTAGAGTTCAGGTTAGAATGAATGTTGACTCTTATTGTAATTGAATTAATGTTCAATGGCTGACATTTGATGACTGGCTGCCGATTAGCTATTGTATCCATCTGTCCTAGTATTGCAGTCCTAGTAGTTTTCTACTATATTTGGGAAACAAAGGCACAATGTTTGTTAATATGTTGACCCATTAATGCTCTGAAAATATGAAGGACAATCTATGCATGTTGTTTGAACACTCGAGCAGTGAGGGATGGCCTGTGATGGAATACCTGAATGAGAAGTTGTGACCTATAAAAAGGAGGATTTGCCTGTGTTTAGAGAGACTCTACATTATAGCAGTCATGGCATCATGGCTGAAGCTGAAGAAATACACAATTGCTTCATTAACAATCACTGAACCCTCAAAAATGTTTAGAGAATCAGGGTTGGGACAATCAAGTCACCTGGCCTCATAAATCAATGGACTGATAGATTCCTAAGCTTGTCGTTACCGCCCCTCTGTGGGACCCAGACAAAAGGGGGGAGCCACTGGTGGGGGTAATCGGCCCGGGAAGCAGCTCTAATCCTGGCGTGAGACTCTGCAATTTGCACCACCTTGGACATTTGCGTGGACTGTTCTATATGCTATTGTGTGTTGGTGGTTAAATAAATTATTGTCACACCATTTTACCCTCACCCTGTGTTATCTGAGTAGTGTTCTGCCCACAGGGAGAGAGCGCAGGCGTTCAGTGGTATGAGCCCTGGTCCAAGCAGTCTTTCTGAGGACAACCGGGCCAGCAGACAAGAGCATCCACTAACCACAAATCTCCACAGTATCCATATCTGATCCAAACTGGTCAGATTAGATAAGACTGCAAATTAGTATGGTATAAATATAATTTTATAGGGTTTATAATTAAAGTTACATTTTAATAGAGTTAGTCCAACCAGTTCAGTGAAACGTCAATTATCCAACACCTTTGGCTGTGAAACAACCCCATATTGTCACGTCGCTATTGGATTCAGTGGCTGGTGTTCCTGCCTCGGCCGCTGGGACACGCCGGACTCCTTCGGCTGGTGGTGCCGTGATAGGAGAACGGTATCCTCATATGGTTATATTCCTTTGACGCCGGTCTCTGTCGCTGCGCATCGCCATGTTTCGCCTGTGGGTAATGTTGGTGACAGAGAGGGGGTCCCTGCGCAGGCGTCTGGTGGGCGTAGGCTTCGCTCTTCTGTCAGAGGTGAAGTGGTTGGTGTCAGTCATGCATCACCATCTGGCCTTGCTCTGGGGGCGGCCCAGATGAGGTCATCAGACTGTGAGAGCCTGTGAGAGGTAGCCATGCCCTTCAAATGCCTTGGAG